>DXKC01000313.1:0-21148 GCA_031170775.1 Cymbopogon citratus
TTCTTGTCCTTTTATCATTATCTGAATAGTTCAATTGGTGTTAGTAAGACAAGCAATACCTTTGATTGCACGTCATTAGATGCAAATGTAAAGTCACTTTCTGTTAATTCTGATCTGTCCTCCCTTGTGTATCTTATAGAAGCTGCAAGCTTTGCTTGAAACCATTTCAGGAGCTGTGTCCTATGTTCGGGACCCTACTATGACTGCTGAATTATTGAAAAGTAATGATGTTGATGCAATAGAGATACATACCACTGGAATGTATGTTCGCTTCTTTTATTGGTTGAGTTACCTTTGCCTTCTCTCCGTTTCATATTACACTTGATCTGATATATTCTGACCACTGTAGGGGAACTGATATGTTCGATACCCTCTGGGACAACTTGAGTGGGTCCATCAATAATGTGAAGCTGGTTGCAGTAAGTTCCACAATTGGTTTCGTGTTGTATCCACATATTTGTATTGCTGAAAATGTGACTGCATCTTTTTATTGAAAAAAAAAATCTTCCATTGCATCATTATTAATGTGAAATTTTGCACTTCTCAGGTCAGTCTTCCTGATATAGGTGAATCAACTGTTGATCTCATGAACGCGATATACACAATGATGGAGTCCCAATTTAAAGGGTATAATCTTTGGCAGGTTAGTTCTCAAGAGAATATTACTAATTGCTGCATTCCAATATTGTGTGTATAATTCAGTGTTAGAGTTCATGACCTTATTAGAAATTTTTTTAGAAAAATGTTAGCTTCAAACTAGATACTTGAAATTGTCTTGATTATGTAGTTTCTAATCTATTAAATGTGTTGTTACGTTTTCTATAAATGCCAGCATCACTTTGCAAATCATTTTGATGTCGTGAGAACCTGACATTCATATGATTTATGTTGTACATTTGAATTTTGACCTTGTAAACATAATGTGCTTTTTTTGCAATTGCTTTTCTTTCGTAACAGTTAGATGGCCGACCTATGAGTGGCGACATTGGTCGAGGGGCAACACGGGAGACAGTTTCTTTTGCCGCTCATTTGGCTTCAATGTCAGAAAGACCTCCTGGTAAATGAAGCCAACAATTGACATGTTTTTGGCTTTATGTGACTGTGGCTCTCTCGTCCTTATATTTTCTAAATTTTTGTTATGCCTATTGTTTTCAGGCTTCTATCAGTTGGCTGGTGGCACCAACTCATACACTATTGATTGCTTAAAGAAAGCTGGTCTTTTCCAATCTGTTTCTGTTGCGGGTAATTTGTTTCTTACATTCTTTTTCTTGTTCATTATGGGGAGAATGTTTTTTTCTGAAAGGATGTTTTATCGAATTGAAATTCAGGGACCGCAGCCTCTGAAATGGCCAGTTCTCACCAAGCTTTAATTGGAGGGATTGCTTATGGCGGCTATGCTCGCAAGGTTTGAGCTAGTTACATGTCTTTAAATCTTCATCGCTTTCCTTGAGGAATGATCTTTGAATCTTCATCATATAGTACATATGCACCGAACAAGTAGTAACTTCCCCATGACTTGTTGATGATGCAGCATGTCTACTTTTCCTATTATGGAATTTGTTTGTTTGCTGTTGAACTAATTCTGCTCTTACTGAAAACACGGTGCTCACATGTGCTTGTACACCAGTACATATATGTGGTGTTTTCTCATAATTGTCTTCCCTGCATATGTACAGATTGTTGGACGGGCTTTGCGCAAAGTACCAGAACAGTTTGGTCGTGTGCGCCTCGAGGATCATCCGGATCATCTACTGGAGGCACTACAAGAAGCCATGTCATTAGTAGGACCTGTGAAGGGTTATATATCCAGTCCTTCCAAGCCTGTCTCATGACACAAGTAGACAGGCAATAAAAAAGTAGATAGCTACCTTCCAACCCAGTTTTGGGTTGTCTACACCCATCCAGAAGGCAAAGAAAAAGCGCAGCATATTCTAGCTGTGACAGTGAGGTCAATGTGGTGATCATTGGACCGACGAGGAATCTAGTGCTAGCTGTTGGTCGCTCGTTCCAGATGGATCGACATTCAAAGGTATATTGTAGTCACCAAGAAAAAAAAATATGTATCGAGGTCTATTGAATTGAACCTGCAGTGCCGTGTTGCTGCAAACATCTCACGTTTACTTCTGTCTGATGTACGTAGCAGTTGAATTTTCTGTTTAAAAAAGAACAGAAAACGTACATTTGCAACAAGTTGCTTGGTGTGTTTGCCTTTCCAATTGGCTGACCGGCCATATCGTTATGTAGACACCGTCATCTGCAGACTGCAGATTAAACTGACCTTTGACAAATTTGAGAGCAGCAGCCGTCGTTTTTTCAGACGATGTGTTCGCCTAACGTAATGCCTCTTGCCTTTATGTTTACTTATCAGTGCTTTCAACCATCGACCGCTTAGCAATGTTTTTTTTTCTCACAGCAAATCAACATAAGTCAGAATAAGCCAGTCAGAAATGATCCAACCTATCTAGTTGTCGGATATCCGGATAAGGGGTACCCTAACCTAGCGATTAAGGAAGTTAATCTACGTACAAACTCCCATCTAAACAAACACTCCTCAACAAAATTTCGTACAGCCAGACACGTCTAATGGGTCGGCCCACGGACGGGTCTCGACGGTCCAAAAAGACATAAGCCCACACGACGAACACTCGAGGGCCCGACTCGAGGCACCCCTCGATTACGGAAACCTCCCGTCGAACGAGGCCCCCCTCGATTACGGAAATCTTCCTGCGAATGCGCCCCGTCGAGAGTTTGCTCTGCGCACGGCCTGCCAGGCGCATTTAATGCCCTCACCTACTCCCGTCAGGGCGCGTGGCTACAGCAGTTGCGGCAGCAGCGCACGGTGCGTCGGTCAATCCTGTCTTTTACCGCCTGTAACCGGGAATCAAGGAGGTCAGACCGCACTGTTTCACCTGCTCCAACCACTGTACACCCCCTCGAGGGGGTAAGGTCAACTGGCCACCCCGCATTTCCCGTTGACACCCATACCGTCCAGGGTCTCGAGACACTCGACCTCCCCCTCGAGCACGGTGATTCGTCAAGGATCCTGTCAGCGCCCGATGCGACAGCACAGGAGACGCGTGTGCGGGGACTAGGCATCATCATGGCTACAGGCCTCGAGGGCGTCACCCTACGTATGCAGGGTATAGCAACATCATTACCGGCGTGCGGCTATAGGAGCGTCGATTCGACCGGACACCACCACCTCAGCGACACTGTACGAGCACCCTAGGAACCATCGTGTAACCCTGTGTCCCTCCTTCGCCTATAAAAGGAGGCACCAGGGGGTAGTCTAGAGAGAGGTTGGCTGGTGAAAACACACGCTCACCAAGCAGCACACAGCCGCGCTTGTATTCTCCCCTGTACAAGCACTTAGGTGCAAGATAACAAAGATCATCCTCCCCCGCTGGACGTAGGGCGTTCTCTTGCCCGAACCAGAATAAATCTCGTGTCCTTCTTGCATCACCATCCGAATTAGGGAGCACGCACATACAAATTTATTCGTTGGTGTGACCCCCCGTGGGGACAGAACACCGGCAGGTAGTTTCTTGCTAGTGCATAACAAGATGATATATGATCTGAATTTTGACTAATGGTTTATGCAACAATGATTAAAAGATGCTTGTTACCCAATGGATTATGTGTCGACAAAAGCTGGGACTTACAGTACAACTGGGAGGGCTACATGGCTCTAGCTTTAGTTCACTTAAGATACCTTTTCTAGCTTGTTCAGCGGTATGCCGTTACGAGTATAGGTCTGCCGCTGTCCTAGAATGCAAGAGTATAGGCTGCGGTTGTGTGCCTTGCAGGAAGAGGGGTTCTATATTTGTATCGATAGCGTCCCTAATAGGTTAGACGAACTCTTGAGTGGCTTTATATGGTTTTCAGGTGTTGTGGGAGTAGCTTGCCCATGCATTTGGGAATCATGACTCACAGTGAAAGTGTACAACCTCTGCAGAGTGTAAAACTGATATATCAGCCGTGCTCACTGTCACGAGCGGCCTGGAAAACTCACAGAATAATGGTCCATTTGGATGATGTGGATAATAAGAATGCTGATGATGGATACTCATGCTAAAGATCATGTGATTTATTTGGGGCTTAAGCATAACTATATTCTTAATTAATGTTAAAATTGTGATTTAATAAAATGCTAACCGCAGTAAAACCAGTGTCAGCCTTTTAAGCTTCATAACCCTATGTTATATTTGCGGAGTTCGACATGGACTCACCCTTACAATTTCCCCACACCCCAGGAGTTTAGGCTTGTGATCAACCAGTCAGTTTGGATTCAGTGGAGTTGAGTCCTCACTTGAAGATCGGAGAGTTTATTCCGCTGTTTGCTATCTAAGGTGATGTCTTTTATTATAAATACGTTATATATTAAAGCATTGTTTTGTGATATCACCCCTTATTTATAGCTACGTGTGAGATTTGATCTTGAGGGCTCACATATAGTGTGCATCTGGTTTTGTTCTTAAAACCGGGTGTTACAAAGTGGCATCAGCTCAATGCTGACCGTAGGACGCAAGCCTAGTTAGAACTGGACGTTTTAGTGAGCTTTCATCCTTGCTTATCTCTTTCTCTCTAATCCTTGTTATTTTTTAAAAGTTATGCTTCCCTCTACCCTATTCTATTATAAAAATCTTGAAAGTTTCTCCTTGACTATTGGATGGCCCGTAACAAGAAGATCGCTCGTACAAGTTGTGGAACATCATACTTGACTAGAGGATTTGGCTTAACGGAACTCCAGCATAGAGAAGCTATTCCTGTCACATCAAGACACACTTGTTGGCACAAGGAATACATCAACATGCCCTTTAGTGGCGAGACTTTCTTTCACCCTCGGTTGATGTGTTTGTTACAAAATCATTACTTTGGTCAACAAGTCCAAGTTGAGTATAGATGCACTAAGTGGACTCATCCTAAGTATAAGGACCATTGGAGCACCAAAGCACATATCACAAGGATGAATTAGTTTATTGGTTCACGAGTGGTGGAATCCATCCATTCGTCACTAGTCGATCGCCTCAACAAGCATGCTAGCATATCTGATGCTGCTCATCAAGCTCTTTTGGATTATCGTGGAAAACACTATGAAGAGAAGAAGGATTACATGCAAAAGTATTTTCCTCGACGTCCACCTAGGAGTTTGCAATGTGTGATGGCTGATCTTCATACCGAGCGAAGCGAACAACTAAAAGAGATGGCCTTTACTATCCAAGTTCTGCATCCGAAGCTGGAAGATAGTCATCTAGAGTTGGCGGAAGTAAGACAACATTATGAGGAAGCTCTCAATGAGATTGATGAATGGAGAAGTCGTGATGGACTATTCAACATCAATGAAGTGGAAGATGTATCCCGCTCAACTCCGCAGAAGAAATGCTACCCCAGATGCCATTGCAACCACACTGTGTTTAAGAAATAGGAGTTTATGTCCCCTATGTAATAAAACTGTTAGTAGCGAAGTTGAGTCAAGTCAATGTGTGTTTTGTGAATTTTTCAGTGCATAGTTGCTTTGTTATTATGCTTATGGTTGATTTGGTTCTTTGTAATGAGTGTTGGAGCTTTGTGGGAATATCCACAAGTTCCTTAGTTAAGAATATTATGGATTTGGCTAGTTAATAAATCATTGGGTTGGTATATCTCATTTCTATCCTGTGTTATTTTCTGGAGCAACCTCTCTTCTTTGGTTTCTATCCTTATTTCTGGAAATCCAAAAATCATGAGAAAATTCAGAATAATATTAGACTTCCATATCTTTCTCTGAGTGCAAGAATCACTAGGATATCTGTTTTGGATATGGAGATACAAAAAACACAAGATGATGTATCTGTACTGTTGGAAACCTGGAATAGATTCGGTTGTGCACTGTTTTCGACCAATTTAAGTGCAGAATATGGAAAAGTGTTCTACAAGAAAGTTATAAAGGATTTTATAAGCTTTCCAACGGTGTAAAGTATAACAATATTGGATTAGTAGAACTTGAGTTACGGTCGTTTTACTGCACTGCTGTTTACATACTCACGAGGAAGTTCAGATTACTTGTTCTTGCTTATGCATGCAAGTTTCTCTTGGATATTGAAAGTCTTTGTCATATGCTAACACACTTAGAAGAATATGCATGCTACTCTTTGTTTCCCTAGTTCATTTTTAAGGGGGGTAGCCACGTAGAAGAAGTTGCAAGATGGATGTTTCATGCATTGCAACGCTTTGCTTCACTTTCAAGTATCTAGTAATTGGATGCTTGAGAAGCCATGACCAAGTGAAGATATCTTTGGTCAAGATTGGTAATGAGTAGTATCATCTACATTGAGCTCAAGGAATCAATGGAATTGGCTTTCATTTTAGGTCATTGTCAATTAGGAGTTCAATATTCAATAAACCAAGGACTGGTTGGCATTGATGGCATAGGAATAAAGTGCTGCTGGATTTTCCAATAGTGGATTCTACGAAGACCAAGTAAACTTAATGATATATCTAGTAGGGAAAGTAAGTTTAGAGTAAAGAAAGTATCTGGTAATCGAGTGGTTGAGAAGTCACCAGCAAGTGTGAAGATATCTTCTCTCAAGATTGATGATTGTTGGTTCATCTACAAGAATATCAGGTACTCATTTGGATTGGTCTTCACTTTGAGTTATCAATACATAGAAGTTCGCATTGAGGGTGTAGGAATAAGGTAATGCTAGACTTTATTATAACTGGTTCTAAGATAAATTAAGAAGCCTCAATGTTTACACCAAGCATGGTGAGTGGGTTTTATTTGAATAAACTTCTATACTTGGATTATCTTCATTGGAGGAATAATATGGATAAGATTTTGAGAAAGATAATGATATGCCAAGTACGGCAAGTAGTGAACAAAGTTATCTGTTTGCTTAGATTGTCTCCAATGGTGGAACCATGAGGAAGAACTAAAAAAATATGTTGATTTTGAATCCACTTAAGTATGTATGAGTGTTTTGAAGATTCTGGAATGATAAGATTCTGTCCTATAGGATCATTGAAAGCATTATAGTTGGACACAAGTGTTCTGTAAATGCATATGGTAAGACCGCATAAGTGCTCTATGTAGGAAAAGTAATGGATTATGCATCACGTCAATTATAGAAGTGTGTTGGACTATATGGTCTAGAATTATTCATTATGAAGATTGGAAGAACAACTCTATAAGGATGTGGTCTAAGTAAGATGTATAGAGGTTTATGTATCAAGTCAGTTATGAAGGCATGAGTTGGATTATCTGACATATGATATGAAGGTATCTATTTTAGAGCTTGGAAGTAACATCTTGACTTAAAGAGTGATGTCAAGATAGATCATAAGAATTTAAAAGATCTTTGCTAATTTGGGATTGAGCTAGTGACATTATCTTTGGATTGGAATTCATTATGACCATGAGCTATAGTGGTTTATGTCTTGATTTTTTTTTGGAGGTAATATCCTTTTGGCTCAAGTGTGGCATTCACAAAGAAGTATGAAGAATATTTTTCACTAGGATTGGAACGAAGTTTGTGATCTCATGTTGGTTCGAGTGATCAAAGGTTTAAGACTAAGGAATTGTGTTTGTGAAATTTAGATTGACTATATCATTAGTGCATGACGATGGATCTAGAACCTACTTTAGAATAAGAGAGTCATGAGAACCCTTTGGCAAGTGAATACATAAACGAAAGAGATTTGATAGCATGGGCTAAAAAAGGGTGGATTAGTGAATGGAGCTACTTGTAATTGGAGTACCCCTCAATATTTTGGAGTTAATGAGCAGGTTATGTGGACTAAGGTTTAGGGGAGCAAAGAAAAGTGGAATCCTTACCTAGAAGATGGAAGTGCTCAAGAAAGTGAAGATGATCCAATGTCAGAGTATTAACTCTTTGATCACAATGGAGTTATTAGTTGTGCAACCAAAGAGGTATCATTGGTTAATGTAACACCCTAAAATTTGCAATTTTGGAAATAGAGCTAAATTGATTTAATTTTGAATTTTGGTGCTCATGAAAATATAGGGAAATAATATTTTTCATTGAATTAAAATTTGCCGTAGAGTTTAGCAACTTGTTTGAGCATTCATGCAGGTGCATAAATTTTATTGTGATGTATGTTAGTTGTTTGACTTTGTGAGCAAAGTTTTTCGAAACGCGCTTAGACGTTTTCCCTAGATTTTTCTAGAAATATTTATCCCATTTATCCTAGAGCTTTATCCAATTTTTGGATTCTCTAAATATATCTTTTTAATGAGCTCTAATACTTTATTTGGGTTCATCATATTAAATAGTGTCTCTACGAATTTTTCCCGAATTTTTAGAGCCTCTGGAATATTTTTTCGGAGCTTAAATATCAATTCTGGAGATTTCAAGAATTATTTAAATTCTGAAATTAATTAATTCCAAAAAAATAAAAGCTCTGAATTTTGCCATATCCAAAGGCCCATGTATTTATTTACTAACGAGCTTTAATAAGTAATTAGGCCTATTAAAAACGGATTGTGTAACATCAATTAATGCCATATAGCTAGTTGATGTAAAGGTTGAGAGTTCTCATCCCTATATATTCGTAACAACCCCTTGCCACCAACACATCAAAACTACCGTATTGGTAGCAAAACATATTTTCCTCCTTCTCTGCTGCGTTCGTCGTCTTCTCGGCACCGGAGCTCGTTGTTAGCGTGGAGTTTCGGCTGGCGTGGTCACCATTGCTACGTCCATCGCCCAACATCTACTGTTGCTGAACCGTCTCTTGCCGACGACCAGAGCAGAGGGCATCCGCCGCCGTCGTTGCCGTCCGCTGACTCGTCACGGTGGAAGAACCTTTTGCTGACCTTCGTGGCTGGGTAACCAATCATGCCGCAGACACCGTTGTTGCTCTCTTCCTATCTCGATCTGCTCCGTCGATTCAATCTAAAGGACCTCCAGATCAAGTATCAGCCTGCATATATATAGCATGCCAAATGCCCTTGTTATCTCCTTGTTTCTTTCGCCGCCGTCGCAGCCGCCGCTCAAGTCTCGCAGTGCCCTAGCTCTGCCGCCGGCGTGTCGTCCTCTGTCCGTGGTTTCTCCATCAGTTGAACCGGGACACCGCCTCCTTGACTTCGAAGCAGAGACCACCTCTCTGCCACCCATATCCTACGAGTCCGACCGGCACCATGACATCTGCTTGTGTTGTCTCATCATTCGGTGAGGCCAATCTGTATCATCTCGTTCTCGATCTCTATGTCATTTAGACCTCACTTCTGTTTCATGCCATAAGCCGCGTCTTTGCCCTGCAGCTATGTGACCAGGTCTTTTGCTTGGATCTCGCCGAGAAAAGCTCAACGCCACTGGGTCATCTCGTCGCTCCATGTTTACTATCGCTGCAGCTGCTGCCGTTTCGCCAAGCTCTGCGTGTGTTCAACGTCTCTCTACCAGTCTAACACCAACGAGAATCTATGTGAGCTCATATTCCTCTCCTCTATTTTCCTGTTACTTTCCAAAGTTGAACCGAGGCGTGAACTGCAGTAAATCTCCATCGCCGGCCATTGGCGGAACCGTGCACGCTTAGTTGATTGGCTTGCTAGCTCCCTGTTGTCATCGTTAGCTTTGATGATGTCATCATTTGTTTTCTAGCCGTTTTCCTATAGAAAAACAATTCTGAAAATACATGTATATATGTATACCATACCAAGCTGTGTGCCCAGTACGCCTAGCATGTTGTCCCGAGTAGTATGCATGCATCATTTACGTATAAACGTATATATGGTTAAACATGCATCATCGGTGTATAGTAATTCATCAATTAGTTTCTTGGTCTAATGGTAAAGCTATTCAAATATCATGTCCGGTGTTACGGTGCTTTACTAGAATATACTTAATTATTAGGCTACAAGTTAGTTTTCTTTACAAATAAAATATGATTAGTTTATCTTGGTTTTCTATTCAAATTATAAACTGACTTAACATGATTTAGATATTCCTTTCCAATATTCTATAATTAATTATATATGTAACTAAGATAAATAAAGCATGTAGTTTCCTTTTCAAGGCAAAACCTTCGATAAACATTTCTATTTCACCGTGGTTCTAATTAGAGTGCTTCTTGCATTTGTGTGTTCGTAGCTACGCGTAGATTAGTCCGCATATTTTTCATTGATTGGTGTATTGTCTAATCTACTATGTTTGCTATGTATGATTGTTCGGATGCTTGTATGGTGCCTTACGATGATGTCCAGTCGGTGAGTTTTGCGTTGGTGATCTAGAAGAAGTTGGAGATCAAGAAGTTCTCTCAAGATTTGGAACTGAAGAAGGATATCTAAATTTGAGGCAAGTATAGTTGGGTTAATTTCTATATTCATGATCATGTAATTTAATTAATGATTGCAATGAATGATAAAAATGGCAACTAAGCAACATATGGACTTATCGGTAATAGAGACTCCAGGATTGACAGTACAACTATGAGGGCTACATGGCTCTGGTATTAGTTCAGTATGAGGATCTTTTTCTAACGAGTTGGAGGAAGGGCCGATTCGGGGTATAGACCTGCCGCTGTCCCGGTAATGCAAGAGTATAGGCTGCGGTTGTGTGCCTTGCAGGAAGAGGGGTTTTATATTCTGATGACTTAGCGCCCCTGCTTTTTAGACGAAACATTTGAAATACTTCTTAGTGAACCCTGCCGGCCTTCCTTGGTAGTGGGCTAAGAGGCCGATCACCTCGGGCAAAAGGGTAAATCATGGCTCATAGTGAAAGTGTACACCTCTGCGTAGAGTTTATTAAACTGATATATCAGCCTTGCCCAAGGACACGGGCGGCCTTGGAACTTTACCATAAGATAATGACCGATGTTGAATTAAATTGTTTATAGTTATTGTTTTATGCTTTACATTATTATGTTACATTGATCATTGGTTTATGAGATTTATACTTGCTATACTTGCGGGGTTCGACATGGACTCACTCTTGCTATTACCAACACCTCAGGATGGTTAAACGATTGTTAATTGGAGAAGATAGGCTTGTGATCAACCAGTCAGATTGATCCAGTGGAGTGGAGTATACACCCGGAGTTCGGAGTTATCTATCCGCTGATTGTTTCTAAGGTTATTTATCTTTTATTCTAAGTTCCTTATATATTAAGCATTGTTTATTGATACTACCCTATCTGGTTTATTTTTAAAACCGGGTGTTACAATTATCAATCATAACCATATCAAATGTAGAATTAGAATAAACTAAGAACATAATAAATAGAAGCATAATGATATTTAGAATAAAGTCACAAAGAAAGATACAAGATAATACCAATCTCTGAAGACGAAAGTCTGAAGTCCTGAGCACAGGCGCCCGACTCTTCCTCTATCTAGTCTAAACCTATGTAGAATTGTAGAACTAGAGTAGATATTCTAATTCTCTGGTGGAGATGATCGCTAATTTCCTGGCTCTGCTGATGGCTATCTCTGAGAATGAATTCTTTTCTTCTTCTCTTTAGGGGGCAGAGGGGCCCTGAATATATAGCCCTCTAGGAAACACCACAGCCCTTGGATCAAACCAACTTAAACATGCTGTAACATCCTCGATGTTACAATGCAATTAAAATGTTAATTATGTCATTTTATGCATGCAAAGCATCATTTTAGTAAATTTAAAATGCATTTATTTAATAATTTTCTATATATAGATGGAATGTGTTTTAGCCAAATAGGTGTGATATGATTGGATTATGTTTTGTAATGTTTAAATGATCTCTAGTTGATCAATTTTTATGTAGGAAATCAAAGTTGGTTTGAGTTATTAAAAGAAAAGCTTTAAAATCTATTTTTCTATCTATCTCCTTTTTGATTATTCAAAATCTATACATATTTTGATTATGGTTCAAAAAGCAACTTTTTTGCTCTCTTTGAGATGAACAAGTTTGGTATACAAAGTTTTCAAGTTTCCATATAAAATTTAAAGTAATTTCAAATTGATTCAAATCTCAAATGTCACTCCTATTCAAAATTTCAAAATAGGGGCATAATTTCAAAATGATTTCTATACCAAAAGTGAAGGTCTTGAAAAGTTATTAAAACTTTGTTTTTGGAGATTTTCATCTTCTTATATAAATTTTTGAGAAATCAAAAAGGGGGTAAACTAGGGTTTTCACATTTTTCAAATTTGAATTTCAATTTCAAAAACTAAGCAGAATTTTGAAATACTTCTTTAAGCAAAGTTGTTCATCTCAATTTTTAGAGCAACTTTTATTTTTGGAGATTTTCATGTTGTTATATAAATTTTGAAGTAATTTGGAAAATCATGACAGTGGCAGGTTTGTAATTTGTTCCAAATTGGACTAGGAACAGGGGAAGCTCCACCGGTGACGCGCCACCTCGCCGCTGGCGGCTTCCACGCCCTTCCTGTCGCCTCCTCTTGCCACCTCATGATTCCTGAAGTCTCCAAGTTCACGTGGCACCTTCCCACTCGTCCTCGCCGCCTATATAGGTCTCGGTCGGCCGTCGTTGTCGTCTTTTTTTTCTTTTGCTCAGCCACCGCCATTGCTTCACCGCCTGCTGCCGCCATCGTCGGGACAGCAAGCTCCAAATTGACTGTGCCATCATCTTCGCCTCATCCTTGCGATTCCTTAGAGCCAGCTCGTGCATCACCTCACACGCTAAGTCGCCAGCGCGCCGCCATCTTCTCCGCGGTCGGCAGAGCGCCGCCGCGAAGCTTCCCGTTGTCACCAGCCCGAGCCAGTGGGATTTAGGTTGCACTTCTATGTTGTTTAGCTTCCTCTTGTCACGGCGATCATTGTGTGTGCTTTTGTTTTCACAGAGAAGCTTCGAACGCGCCGGGACGCGGAGCTCGTCGCAGGAGCACGCCGCCCTTGCGTCTGTCGCCGTCAAGACCACCTCTCCGAGCTGTCTTTCTTCAAGATAACGCGAGCATCGTCTTCATGGTGAGCCTCTGGTGCTCTCTGCACCTTCAATTTTCCTTTTCCGGTGCCGCAGTCGCTGGCGCGACTATGTCGCCCCGCCGCGTCCGCTTGGATCGCCGGCAAGGTCATTTCTGTCGCTGCTCCGCCGTGTTAGCTACCTCAGCGTGTGCGCAGTGTCATGAGGAAGCCGTAGGATCAAACCGCGTCGAGTTTGGCCCTTCCATTGTCGATTTATGGCGGGTCAAGGTTTCCCCTCACCGCGGTCAACGGCCGGAGGTAGGGGATGACACTGTTCAAATTCGGTTTATTTATTTCAGAAAATAATTTAAATGCTGTTTTCTTTGATAAATCATAGAAAAATATTAGTATCTCCAAAAATTATGAAAATTTTTGTGTAACCTTTTCATGATGTGTATAATCTAGGAAAAATATGAAACTTGAAATTTGAATAATTTTTGTAGTAGATAAAATTAGCACTTTTAATTGAAAAATGGACATTCCATGATTTTTTATAGGTCAAAATAATAATCCAAATATCATGAAAATTGTTTTGCCACTATCTTATACCATGAGGAGTCTTCACAAAAATTTTGATATTAATTTAAGAAAGTTGATTTATTTCATAATTTATGCTTAATTAAATAAATAGAAAAAAATCTGTATTTCATGCATATAACTTTAGGTTTTTGTGTGATTTTTGGGTTGATTGCTGTTCATGGGTCTTTACCATGACTTGACCCATGCCTAATACTTGGTTAACACCTTGTCATGCTTTTATCATAATTAAACAAATCGCCGCTGGTTAGCTTTCATATCTACAACCTCCAGCGCATCATTACCCAAAGTTTTTATGCTTACTTCCACCTTTGGAACAATGGCACACCTCATTGGGAGCGTGAGAAGAGAGCCTGGGAGATTGAACAAGAAAAGGAATGGACCAAGGTCCTGTCCAAGGCTGCAAAACGTGAGGCAAAAAAGGCAGAGAAGAAAATTGAGAAAAAAGTTCATTTTGCCTCGCCCATCGTTCAATCCCCCAAATTGTTGATTTCAAAGCTGAATACACATTCGTGTGTCTCGATTCCTTTTGGCTCTTTTACTGGCTGCTTTGATCCAGATGCTTCCTCGTCCAGCCTAGTCTTTGGTTCGCCTCCCCAGAAATTTTCAGATCTTGAACAGCCAAAGAACAAGGCGCCAAACTCGATTCAATCAGCCAGCAGGCCGTTGGTTTTGAATTTGAATTCGAATCCACAACGTGATTTCCGGCCCGTCAGATGTCCTCGCTGCCTTAGCTCCAATCACTCTAGGTGGGCTTGCAAATCCAAGATCAGATGCCACCAGTGTCATGGACTGGGCCACGTACAGCGCACTTACCGGAATAAGCCAAAGCCTATCCGGGAATGGAGGCCCAAGCCCATCACCACCAGCATGGAGCCCAGAATCCAATGGCAACCCAAGGCACCGGTGCAAGTAAGGAACTCTCCGGCGGCCGACCTCGATCCCTGTGCTCACCTACCAGAGAATAATCTTTCTACTGAGCAACAAATTATCACCAATCCAGCAAAAAATCTGGAGAATCCATCCGGCGCTCTGCCTTCCAACCTTAGTGAACAGTGCCAATCCCCCATCTCCTCGCATATCTCGCCTTCTCCCCAACAGAACAATGCAGAAAACCCTACTCCTCTGGAGGGAGAAAACCACATCACCGCCACCACCACTGCCACCGATTCCTCTACCGTCGCCTCCCAAGGCGACGAGATGGCCAACTTTTCGGTGAACCCGCAGCCTTACTTGGTTGCTGGGATGACAGTGGAACACGGTTGGAACCGTCTGGCCTAGGGCAGGATGGCCTTGGGCGGCGAGCCAACCAGAGAGCACGAGGACTACGCAATCGTCTCCATCAACCCAATGCCAGTGAATCATGAACACCTCCGCAACACCCTCAACATCGTCTGCAACTTCTTAGAGGAAAATCAAAGGGTTCATATTGAGTCTGATCATATCTCCCCTCTTGGATTGGGTCTGATTAAGCTCCGCACCGTGGCTCAGCATGATAAGTTAGTGCGCAATTCCCCTTTCAATCTCGGGCCGAATCATGTTATCACAGTTGTCAAGCATGATGAAGGGATTAATGCTAGATCTTGCACTTATATTAGAGTCTGTTGGTTGATGTTTCTTGCTTTTCCATTGGATTTCCAAAAAGATGTGTACATCAATGCTGCTATTGCTCCCTACGGTATACTGCTGGAATGGTATAGAGACTTGAACAAGTCCAAGATCCTGGTCCAGGCTTTGTTTCTTAGTCCTAATAGAGTGCCTAGAAGTTTGATTATGTCCCGGGGTACTCTGATTGGTGGAATGGGCCGTTCCTGGGCTGCACCTGTGTTCATTCTCAATGGTCACTTTCCAGATGCTTTCCCTGCTGATGAGGATCCAGTTCCTTCTGATGGTGAACCTCACCCTAAGCATGGTCCTGTTGTGATGGGACCAAACCCCCAAGATCCAAACTGGCAACATGAGCAGCAAGGAGCTGCACCAGATCTTGGCATGTTTGGGGGCAACCCACATCCAAACCCAGTGGATGATATTGTCAATCTGTATGCTAATGCAGCAAACCAGGTGATTGCAGAACAGGCTATCAATGGAATGGATATTGATGACCCTGATGATGACATGGAGCTGGATGATGAGGAGGAAGATCAAGAGGATCACTGGCCTGCTTGGGAACATGCTATACCTGATAATGCTACTACCAATATTAATCAGATCCCACAGCACCCTGCTGTTCCACAGGATTTTGTAGATTTGGATCTCTCTCGCTCATCCATGAGGTTCCTGAGGTCTGAAGGCCTTGACATTGCAATTGAGGAGGTGTTTCAGGTTGAAGAGGATAGTTCATCGGATGCTACATCTGCTGCTACTGGACACTCTAATGTAGCTGAATCCTCTGCTGCTGCTGAAGCCAGGGTTGAAGCTCAAGCTAGATTCAATGCCCTGAGGAGCCACTGTGCTAATATTGATATATTTCACAAGAGGGGCATACCAAGTATTAGTTCAGCACCAGCAAGTGTTATTATTCAGTCATCTACTTATGGCAATGCAGTGATCTTTCATCAGCCTGTGCTCAACCTACAGATAGCAGACCAGCTTCAGGCCCCCATGTGGATAATGACCTCCAGGTGGTTCCTTGGCGCCTCAACAGGCAGGTTCTAGCTTTGCAGGTCTTTCCATGGTTTGATCATGTACTTAGGGTGGCAAAGTTGAACAGAAGGGATGCAACTCCTGAACCTACTCTGATCATTGATGCCTAGGGACTCCTTCATGACAACACTCTGCCTGCACCAACTGAGGCTGTAGAAGCTTCCCTGATTATTCATGGCACCACCTTGTCTGCCTTGCCTGCCCCAACTGATGCTGTCGAAGAAGCCATGATTGTCCCAAGTGCCACTGCTAGTTTGTCTATCACTAGCTTGACAGCAGATGATTCTGGCCCAACAGAATTTGAATTTCAAACTGAAGAGCCAAGGCCCAGCTTAGACAAAGGAAAAGGCCCACTTATCAACCCAGCTGCGAGCCCATCACCAAGCAAAAGAAAGGCCATGTGCTTACCAACTGCCATTTCTCTGGCTGTTGGACGCACCCCACTGGCACAGAGGAGTGTTAGGTGCAGCTTTCGTCTTTGTGGTGAAAGTGATGGCTTCAGGCAGGTAAGAATTGAAAAAGAACCTTCCAAATGCTGCAAGAATTGGTTAATCGAAATAGATGAAGTGACAGGCAAACCTGGCCCTATCTCTCTATCAACTCTACAGGAATGGGGCATCAAGTGTGGTGTGGATCCTGAGGACCTCACTGAGGATGGACTGCTTCAGGAGCCATCCCCCATGGAGGAAATAGTTGAAGATGACGATTAAGCCTTCGAAGCAGATTGGGGAGAAGGATGCTTGGCTCGTCTGCTTTTGCTTTATTATAGTCCCTTCTAAGGATAAAGTAGTCTTGGTCTGGAAGAACTTTTGGCTTATCTTATCTGATGTTATAAATAGCAGTGTCTTTGCTTTTGATGTAAGTTTTCACTTGGTGGGTTACTTTGCTTTGCTGGAACACGTGCACCAGCCTAAGTCATGGAGTTTTTACCTCTACTTGTCCTGTTTCTGCTAGCCTGTTGCTTTAGCTATCTTTGTGTATATCCCATGCATTCATCCCTGCATGCTACTGGGTGTCCTAGTGACAACAGTAACAACTTTTATCAAATTGGTTTCCCAAATGAGTACAAGAGATTGGAATATACTTTGTTGGAACATCAGGGGAATCAATGCCGCAGTAAAGTGGGATGCAGTGAGGCAGAAAATTGAGGAGAGTAGTTGCTCTGTGGTTTGCTTGCAAGAAACTAAATGTGAACAATTTGATATCCTTTGTCTCAGAAAGTTTGCTCCCAGAAGATTTGATAGTTTTGATTTCATCCCTTCGAATGGGGCCTCGGGGGGCATTTTGATTTTATGGAATAGTAGTGTTTTCACAGGGATAGTATTGGATAAGAAGAGTTATGGAATCACTGTCTCCTTCACATCACATCAAAACCTAAGTTTATGGAAGCTCACCACTGTCTATGGCCCATGCTTAGAACCAGAGCGTTCAGAGTTCATAAATTGGTTCAAGGCTCATGATCTACAGGATGATGATAATTGGATCTTTATAGGAGACTTCAATATCTATAGATCTTTGGATAACCGTAATAGACCAGGTGGCAACCTCAATGATACCCTAATTTTTAATGATGCAATAGGTCATCTGGGTCTGATTGAACTACCTCTGAAAGGTAGAGCTTACACTTGGAGTAACATGCAAGATGGTCCTCTCTTAGAGCAATTAGACTGGTTCTTTACATTAGTCAATTAGACTCTTGATTTTCCTAGGTCAGAAGTTTTGCCTCTTGGGAGAATCACTTCAGACCACATCCCATGTCAAATCATTATAAGTACAAATATCCCCAAGGCCAATGTGTTCCATTTTGAAAACTATTGGGCTAAACAAAATGACTTCCTAGATACAGTGTCAGCTAGATGGACTTCAAGCCCCTGGTATCAATATGCAGCAAAAACAATCTCTAAGAAATTCAAAGACCTTCAATATCAGTTGAAGTAGTGGAGTAAAAACATTTCCAACCTGAGGGTCTATATTACAAACTGTAATGATGTTATCATTTATATTGATACATTAGAAGATAGAAGAGGCCTGTTTAATCCAGAAGCAAATTTGAGATGGTTAGTTAAAGCAAAGCTGCAACAATGGCTGCATTACAAGAATCTGTATTGGAAGAAAAGGTACATAGTGAATAGAATCAAGTTTGGGGATGAATGCACTAAGTTTTTTCATAGCATGGCCACAATATCTTACAAGAGAAACTCAATCTCACAGTTGAAAAATGATCAAGATATCTGGGTTCAAGATCACAATAGCAAAGCTGTTCTCCTATGGAACTCCTTCAAGGAAAGAATGGGAACTACCTCAGCTCCAACCATGTTATTCAATCTGCAGAGCCTCATTAGCCCAGTACATACATTGGACATGTTGGTGGCACCTTTCACTACAGATGAAATTGACTAGATTGTTAGAAGGATGCCTGCAGACAAGGCACCAGGACCAGATGGATATAATGGTTTATTCCTAAAGAAATGCTGGCCAATAATAAGGGAAGACTTCTACAGGCTTTGCCATGATTTCTATATTAATGTAGTAAATCTAGAAAGCATTAATACCTCCTTCATTACCCTAGTGCCCAAGAAGGACAGTCCAGAAACAGTCAATGACTTCAGGCCAATATCTCTGATGAACATTTCACTCAAGCTGCTGACAAAGATCCTAGCAGACAAACTGCAGATGGTGGTCTTAGACATGATACACAAGAATCAGTATGGTTTCATCAGATCCAGAACAATTCATGATTGTTTAGCATGGAGCTATGAGTATATACACTAGTGCCATCAATCAAAGAGGGAAATAATTATATTGAAACTTGATTTTGCCAAGGCTTTTGATACAGTCGAGCACACTACTATCATTCAGATGATGGTACACCTTGGCTTCCCTGATCAATGGATTTAATGGATCAAAAACATACTAGGCTTAGCTTCCTCTGTAGTACTACTAAATGGTGTTGTAGGAAAATTCTTCAGATGTTTGAGAGGGGTCAGACAAGGGGACCCTTTATCCCCTCTCCTTTTTGTTCTTGCAGCAGAATTACTACAAGTTTTGATCAATAGGGCTTTAGAAATGGGATTGCTGGTCAGGCCAATCCCACAACCAACAGATGAATTCCCAGTAGTTCAATATGCCGATGATACATTGATCATACTGCAAGCAGATGCAAGGCAATTAATTTTCCTCAAAACCCTACTTAGAAGTTTTGCAGACTCAACTGGTTTGTCTGTCAATTACAGTAAGTCTAGCATGTACCGTATCAATGTTTCCCCAGAAAGAATGACCATCCTAGCTAATACTTTTGGATGTGAGATTGGAACAATGCCATTCACATACCTTGGACTACCTATGGGGACTACAAAACCAAGAATTGATGATTTTTCACCCATGATGACTAGAGTAGAAATGAGACTATCATCATGTTCGGTCTGGCTGTCATACAGTGCGAGACTAGAGATGGTAAATTCGACAATCACCCTAATCATGACCTATGCCATGTGTACTATCAAGCTCCCAAAAGGGGTCATTGAAAATATAGATAGAGCAAGAAAGCAATGCTTATGGAGGGGCAATTTAGATAAGAAAAGAGGAGGAAACCTTGTGGCTTGGCCAGTAGTAGCACAGCCAAAGCAGAAGGGTGGACTGGGAGTCATTAATCTAAGACTACAAAATGACTCACTGCTGATGAAACATCTCTATAAGTTCAACAACAAAGAAAATATACCTTGGGTGCATCTGATCTGGTTCAAGTACTACAGCAGCAAGGTTCCTCATGTCTCTAGAGAAATTGGCTCATTCTGGTGGAAAGACATCATGAGACTAAATGTCTTATTCAGACAGATTGCAAGTTGTGAGGTAGGAATGGGCACCTCGGTTTGTTTCTGGGATGATCTCTGGACTGACACAGTCCTATCTCATACCTACCCAAGGTTGGCTTCCTTTGTCAAAAAAGATGGTATTTCAGTGCAAGAGGTTATGCAAGCTGAGGACTTAGATACTTTGTTTATGCTGCCCCTCTCTGAAGAAGCCATGGAGGAGTTAGAACTCTTACAGTAGCATCTGCAAGCACTTAATCATGATGACAATGAAATAGACAAATGCAAGCTAGTGTGGGGATCTTAATACACATCAAGGAAATACTATGCCCATGTCTTCAGATCCCTCCAGGCCCATCTAATTTTCAAAATCATATGGAAATCAAAATGCACCCCCAGGGTCAAAATCTTTATGTGGCTAATCCTAGTTGACAGATTAAACACAAAGTCCATGCTACAAAGAAGACATATGCAAGTTCAGGGAGGTGTCTCATACATCATGTGCACCACAGGCTCAGAAGAAACAATAGAACATCTGTTTTTCGAATGCCCTTTTGCTCAGAATTGTTGGAACAGTTTGGGAATCAATTGGGATGCTACTCTGGCTATTAAAGACAGAATTTTGCAAGCAAGGTCAGCACATTTTCTACCTTGTTTCATAGAAGTAATGGTTATAGCGGCCTGGGAGCTTTGGAAGCTCAGAAATGACAAGGTCTTTCAGGGAGCAAATCCAAGTCTAGATAGATGGAAAATTAATTTTAAAAGACAATGTTTGCTTCAGTCTTGTAGATTGAGGGAGGACATTAGATCCACTTTTTGTGTTTGTCTTCATGCCTTTAGTTAATCTTTGTAAGTAGATCTTGTACCCGTTCTTAAATTTTTATTGAATTTGGCTTGTACTGTGGGGATCTCCCCCATAGTCTTTTGTTGTAAAAAATAACTTCTATTAGGGTTGGTGTTGACGGTCATTAATGCTCATTTATAACTATCAACTATCACATGAAAATGCTTAGAAAACGATCACAAAGCATAGTTGTAGGGTTTAATTCTAATGAGTTCCACGAGTTTTGTGTTCTCAGTTGTTTTGTAGGGAGATTCATGATTCCACCATATAAAAGTATCTCAGATGAAGAATTTGACCACACCATTGCGAAGCCCTCGTCGAGACGATCGAGATGGACCTATCATTTGCTATATTTGGAGTCCGGATAGAGAGTCCTCGATGGATACGACTTGGGAAGTTTCTAGAACACCCTAGAACC
>DXKC01000315.1:0-22144 GCA_031170775.1 Cymbopogon citratus
TATGTGTATTTTTCATTAGTTATTTTGACATATTAACGCAGAAGTTTATTTGTGACCATCGAGAACTATCGCTATAGTTGATTTTAGCCACAAAACTCCAAAAAAACCAAAAGGCTTTTGCCTTCTTACTATCAAAACCCCTGCACATCTATCCGTCCACCGACCACAAATTCCAACAGAGGCCACATGTGTGACCTAGGTCCTCACACTTTAACTTTTCTCCACCAATGTCTTAGGTGCTCTTCTTACCCTACTGATCCCAAACAAGCTCCAATTTGACAAATATTTTTGAATAAGACGAGTGGTCAAACTTGAAGTCAAAAAAAGTCAAAAGTCTTATAATTTGGGTTGGAAGGAGCAACTTTTAATCAAGTTATCGTAATTTTTTCACACACGTTAATAGAAATTCTATTATTCATTTACTTTTATACAAAAGTTCTTTTATAAAAAAAAAGTATTCTAGGTCCTGGCTCTATTGTTTTCCATGTATGGTGAAACTTAGCTTGCACCTCGACAACATATATCAGAAGATTATTTGTATATCATAGAATGAATAAAATTAAATTAATATTGCTGGGAATCAATTCCATGGATTGTAGATGTGACGGAGACCTTAGGCTATGTTAAAGGCTTCCATCATGAAAGTGATCTTGTGACAATAGGGCACTCCGGAACTAGGGCTCGACTTCCCCTTTTATAGATTGCAGTACAAGAGTTGACTCAATACCCCTTGGATATACAAGTATATACTGTACTCAGGTTATTCCTCCATTTGGGCTAATCCCATGAGGGAAGCATTGGTTATCACTTACGATTGCTGCCTTATCTCATGGGCTTTAATAGGTGCCAATTTGAGGCCCACTAACTGGTAAAAGCACACGCCAATACAATGGTCATCTCCGACACAATCTTAGTTCGAGGCATCTGCATCTTTGGCGGCTTCGCTATGGTCTCTATTCCAGGCTTCCGCATTTTGGGAGCCTTCGCTATAGTCTCTGTTATAGACTTCCATATCTAGGGGACCTACGCCATGATCTTTGATATAGGCCTCTGCTCGCCTTCTCTCCCCCTTTGACTGAAAAACACAGCACAAAAGTCTGGTCTGTTGCAAAACACAGCACAAAAGTCTGGTATGTTAGGCGAGGATCGCAACATCATAAGGAAAGTTGGGCTCAAAGCTCTTGGCAGAGGTTCGCCCTAATTTCTCTCACTGGCCTCTGGCCGTTTCTCTGAGACAAAATGTTATTATGTGCCAACAAATAATATTGATATGGCATAATGTTTCTATGAAAATGTATAAACACATCTAAACAAATGATTATAAAATTTATAATCATGGATATTAATATAACGTGTTACTATTAAGTGAATATTTTTCCATGATTTCATAATTTGGTAAAATGAATATTTGTCCTAATTTATACATGTTGATTTGATATATTTCATGATTATAGAAGTCTATAATTGTATATACATATTGTACTCTATGGACAATGGTTTATTGTGTTTATTTTTTATATTGGCTAAAGTACATACAAATATAAACGTAATAGCTTAATTATCTTTCACAATGACACGTATGGATAGGATAAATGCAAACTTTTAATATTACTTTGCATTTCCTTTCATAATGATAAAGGTGAATAATTTATAAAATCAACAGGAGGTATCTTCATTATCTATCATAATCTATATGTCGGTAATTTTGATACAAAGTTAATTAGAGGCTTACTTAAAATCATCATTGATAATGGCTTGGGTGGGTAATTTAGAAGCAAATTCAGAGGGTTATTTTAAATTAATTTTATAATGACAGAGATGGGTAATTTATATGCAATATTAGGGGGTTACTTGATGTATTTTTCATAATGCCAATGGTGGCAATTTTTAATAAACTATAATAGATCCATTGGCTATTATCGGTGATGATAAGTCATATATTTCTTCTAGCTTCTCTCATGATCGAGAATTAACGTAGTGCTTCAGTGGGAGCATCTAATTATAATGATAACAAAATTAATGTGGTACCCGGGGCCTCTATTAATTAAGACTAGATGATACCGTGCGTGTTGCTGCTGGTAGACAATTTTTAAAAATAAAGTATTTATATTTATAGTTATATGAATGAAACTATTTTAAATGAATTTTGGTAAATGTTTTGACACATCGTTATGGGCAACTAAATGCATGTCAGTAGAGGAAGAGAACCTATTATAATTATATGTGCTAGTTGGCTATAATTGCAACCTCTAGTGAATTGTTGAGTGGCTTATAATTGCAACATGTAGTGAATTGTTGAGTGGCTTTGGATGACATCAGCAGATGATGTGGCGGAAGGAGAAGCTAGAGAAATAGACTAGTGGGCATTGGCTTTATAGGTGTGGCTATAATTGCAACCTCTAGTGGATTGTTGAGTGGTTTATAATTGCAACCTTCAGTGGATTATTGAGTAGCTTTAGATGATATTAGGCGGATGATGTGGAGGGAGGAGAAGCTAGAGAAATAGCTCAGTGGGCATTAGCTTTATACTAGTTTTAGGATACCAAAAAAAAAATTCAATTTGCTAATTTCTTCCTTCGAAATTAATTGGTCATCGCAGAATTCATCACATGTTTACTACGCTGATGTGTTCAATAAAAACAATGCACTGTTCTTGCTCATTTTTTTCTTGAGGGCTTACTTCATTCTGTGCCAATACTTTGACACTTTTTTTTTACATATTATTGAATATAGGTACTTCATCATAATTGACGACATATGGTCTGAACAAGATTGGAATTTCCTCAAATGTGCTCTGCCAGAGAACAACAAGGGTAGCAGAATAATTACTACAACACGTATTGAGACTGTAGCAAAGGCATGCTGCAGTCTTCCCATTGACCTTTGCTACAAAATGGAACCACTTAGTGATGTCTACTCAAGAAGCCTACTTTTTAAAAAGGTATTTGGCTCTGAGGATGGATGCCCTGACAGAATTAAGCATATTTCAGCTGACATACTAAGAAAATGCAATGGCCTTCCCCTGGCTATAGTTAGCATAGCTAGCTTCTTGGCAAGCAAGGCCAATATGATGGAACAATGGGAAAAAGTGAGGGAATCTACAGGATATGTATTGCAAACAAAACATGATCTTGGGGTTACGGAAGCTATATTGTCCCTCAGCTATAGTGATCTTCCACAGCATTTCAAAACTTGCTTACTTTATTTGAGTGTATTTCCTGAGGATTATTACATCGAAAGAGGTAGTTTACTGAGAAGATGGATAGCTGAAGGAATCGTAAAGGAAGAAGGGGATTTAATAGCAGAGGATGTTGCTGAAAGCTACTTGAATGAGCTGATAAATAGGAGTATGATTATGCCTGATGACTTTGGCCATACCGGAAGGGTACGAGTTTGTCGTCTGCATGACATTATGCTAGAAGTAATGAAATCCAGGGCAAGAGAGGAGAATTTTGTTACAATTATAGGTCCAAGCAGCCCGACTTCAACCAAGCCAGAGGGTGTTATCCGCCGGCTATCAATTCAATATGATCAAGAGCAGAAATTGGAACCCCAAGAAATGCCATCGTTAACCCATGTTAGATCATTCAGCGCCTTTGGCGGCTCTCACAACCAGACACTACCATTTGCTTATTTTAGAGTTTTACGTGTCTTGAGTCTTGATTGTCAGTTGAATGGGGCTGATGATTTGAAGATTATTTGCAAACTAAATCAGCTGAAGTATTTGAGACTAAATGCCTATCAGCTTCCTGCGGAAATTGGAGAGCTGCAGTATCTGGAGACACTTGAATGGTGTAACTACAGATGGGGAAACGTGCTGCCTCAAGGGGTTGCTCGCCTACAACATCTACGGCATCTTATTGTGGACTGGGAGGGGGTCTTACCAGAAGCCACCCTACCACCTTAAAAGATTCCTATTGATTTTCTAGCATCTATATCACCACCCTACCACCTTAAAAGATTCTGGATGTAGAACTCTTACTTTCAGCGGTGTCCCAAGTGGATTGGACCACTCGATAGGCTCACTGAGCTGAAACTTGATGTCTGCGAGCTGGATGATGAAGATTTGGAATTGCTTGGAGAGCTACCGGCGTTGGTCCATTTCCAGCTTTGGGTGGTTCCTGTTCGTGAAGAGAAGATTATCATTAAGAGAAATGGTTTCCGTAGCCTTAACGCTTTCCGCCTGTGGTCAGGGTTACCATGCTTAGTTTTCCAGGAGATGTCAATGCCAAGGCTCGAAACCCTCGAGTTGCTGTTCAGTGCTTGTGGGGCAAAATCATATGGAAGCACACATTCTGGCATCGAACACCTTCACGGTCTCAAAAATGTCAATGTTCAAATATATACAACAGGTGCCACACGATCGAACATTGACGCTGCATATCGCATGACCCGTCAAGAAATTGCTAAGCACCCGAATAATGTCAGGGCCAATATAATTTCTAGTAGTGGCTACTTGGGGGGTGTAATGGAGGATGGCAGTGTTGATGATGGCAGCGAATATTGAAATTATGATGAGGTAAAAGCTACAACCATGCTCGTTTCCGTTCATTTAATAATCCAGTCGAAATACCGTTGAATTGAGTTGTTATGACAGCATCCAGGGCTTGTGGTCGGTGGATCAGTGCATTCAAGTTCATGTAGCAATTCAAGGAAGTTCCATGGGAAGTAACAGAAAATGAGGTCCGAGACACTGATCCAAAAGAAGACAATTAATTTGAACTTCAATTCTTAAGCAGTCGTATTATATATATATCCCTGTGTGGAACCATTGTTACTGTTCTCTCTTGGGATCAACACACATATATTGCACAATAGTCCTGTTTTGCTAAAGTTTGCTACTTCGGGTTTGCATTTCCTTATAACATAAATGTTTGACATAATGCCATGTGTGCGTCGAGTGTGTAAAGCTATTCGTCAAGAAAACCATTCGGAATTGTCCGAACTGTAGTGAGAGTGCTCTGTTCAAGTGGTATTGTAAAGTGGAAGATCTTATTTTGTGATAATATCCATTTGATGTTATGCATGGTATTATATTATCGGAGCATATAAATTAGCAGCTAGTACCGTGAGTACTGACCCGAGTCCCGACAGCCATTTGTCCCGGCTTGTTCTATGAGTATGATGTAGTAATTCTCACCTCCAATAAGATCTTGTTCAGAGCAGCGATGAAGATCCAGAGATGTAGGTAAATAAATTCAGCAAAGACCGAAGGATGACAAGCGTGTAACAATACTTGTTGGCAGGAACTTGAGCCACAGAAATGGGCCGTGTCAGCCGTATCTAGAAGCAGGCCAAATTTCAGCAGCCCATGTAAGCCACCCCTTTTATATTTCCTATCACTGTTTGCTTTTTCTTTTCATTTAGAACTGTCCATGTATCACCAAGCGGAAACTGTCCTTTTTTTACTTTCAAACATCAAGTGCTGGCTTTATTTAAATTCAAAAAAAGTGCTGCCTTTATTTGAAATGAAAATTAAAAATGAATCGCCCATCTTGACCTCGCACTCACATGCACCTCATTCAAAGATTCTTTCGTCTACAAATTGGATGTTAGAGTATTGTAACCAATGAAGGTACCTCATTGCGAGACGCTTACCTTCTATCAAATGCACATTAGAGTATTGTAACCAATGAGTCTTTTTGACCGAAGTCAGTAAGAGAAACCACAGATTATTTTTTTACTATTTTGATTATGCAGACCTGTTTAAATTCGCTCCTACGGGGAGTCGAACCCAAGTCTGTTGGGTGCTACTAAGGTGCTCTAACCATGAGGCTACATGGCCTTTCGCTGTAACCAATGAGTCTTCTGTTGACTGTGCGAGCCAACACTTATGCAATATGTTAGAAATTAGCCGCCCCCAGTGGCAAGCTATCCGCTAATCTCCATGCATGGAAGCGTTGCTTGAATCTACCAAGATGAACATGCACGATCATAGACGACATTAGAGGCACAATATTTGTTAACGAGGTTCAGCCAAAGCCTAGTCCCCGGGGCACCATTACGGGCGCTCCTCCCAATACCAACAACATCGGCCGCTCCAGGATCCCGGCAACGTGCCGCCTCCCTCCTGCGAACATGTCGCTATGTCGTCACGGTTACAACAGTAGCCCTCTTCTCATATTTATTAGGAGCCAGGTTACAGATTCCAACTCTATCATAAACTACAAAATACAACTCAGAGTCCTAGCGTAACCAAACTCGTACATAATATTCGACACATATCTAACAAACTCTACCTTGGTGAATATGCTGCCATCTTGAAGTCGTCCATGTGCGAACCTCCATGTACACCTGACTAGAGTTGTTGCCTTCGCCGCTCCGCAAGAGCTTCCTGATGAGTCTCGCTAGAGACCCACCACGAACAAGAGCCTCCACTGTCGATCTGCAGCATGCCATTAGTTTGGCACGGAAGTATGAGCAGCGCCACCAGATGGAGGCCTCCACCGTCAACAGTTCAGCGGCCCCCAAGCCCTCTGTTCGCCGGGCCTCTGCTTCAATTGGTGCGAGTGTGTAGGACAACAAGTCTGAGGGGCCGCAAGTCTGAGGGGCCGCGTTCTCGTTTTCGTCGCCTGACGCCGGCTGAGATGCAAGAGAAGCGCCAAAACGGGCAATGTTACTTTTGCCCGGAGCCTTATTCCAAGGACCACAAGTGTACTGTGAAGGGCGTCTTTCTCATGGAGCTCGCAGAAGGCGAGGAGGACCCGCTCGGCGACGATATCACCAACTGGAAATCTCTTTACATGCCCTCACTGGCCTTGGGCCTCCTAATTCTATGATGTTGCAGGTAGTGATCGGGGGTGTTCAGCTTAAAGCCCTGGTTGACACGGGCTCAACAACACTCCTTCATCCTATCGGAGGTGGCTGCTCGTTTGGGGCTGGTGGTCACCGAGCGGGCTGGGCTGTCCGTGATGGTGGCTAATGGCGAGCGTTTGCGCAATCCTGGTGTGTGCCTCGCTACGGACATCCTCATCAATGATTTACACTTCTCCATCGACTGCTTCGCCATCAACTTAGGCGGGTTCGACCTCGTTCTTGGTTTTCAGTGGTTACGAACTTTGGGGCCTATTATCTGGGACTGCAACGCCCTTTCAATGGCCTTTTGGTTCAATGGTCGCGCCCATCGCTGGAGCGGCTTGGGCGGTCATGACATGGCTGTTTCTGCCATGACTGATTCTCGTGCTGTTTTAGAAGACTTGCTACTGTCCTATAAGGATATCTTCGATGTGCCTCATGGTCTACCACCGGTGCGGCGCCACGACCACCACATCCACTTACTACCGGCCTCTCCACCGGTGGCTGTACGCCCATACCGTTATCCACAGCTGCTGAAGGATGAAATTGAGCGCCAATGTGAAGATATGCTGGCCCAAGGGATCATCCGGGAGTCAACATCACCTTTTTCCTCTCCGGTGCTCCTGGTCCGCAAACAAGATGACACTTGGAGGTTTTGTGTAGATTACCGCGCGCTCAATGGCTGCACCATCAAGGATAAGTTCCCTATTCCGATTGTTGACGAGCTGCTTGACGAACTCAAAGGTGCACACTTCTTCACCAAGATCGATCTCCACAGCGGGTATCACCAAGTGCGCATGCATCCGGATGACATCGCCAAGACTGCATTCAAGACACATTGTGGCCACTTTGAGTTTTTGGTCATGCCTTTCGGTTTGACTAATGCACCTGCCACATTCCAAGCCTTGATGAATGATGTGCTGAAGCCCTTCCTTCGACGTTTTGTACTTGTTTTCTTTGATGATATACTAATCTTCAGTCCCACGTGGGCTGAACATTTACAACATGTACGAACTGTGCTGCAGCAACTTCGTGATCACCATCTCTTCGCCAAGCGCTCCAAGTGTTTCTTCGGTGAGCCCTCAGTCGCGTACCTTGGACATATTATATCAGCTGATGGTGTCTCCATGGACAGCAACAAGGTGGCTGCGGTGGAGGCTTGGCTGCGTCTTCATTCGGCCAAGGCCCTTCGCGGTTTTCTAGCGCTTACCGGCTACTACCGGAAATTTATTGCTGGATATGGTGGTGTGGCAGCGCCTCTGACAGCTCTTCTCAAGCAGGAGGCTTTCTTCTGGAATGATGAAGCTGAGGCGGCTTTTCTACAGCTCAAGTACGCACTTATGTCGGCTCCACTGCTACAACTATCGGACTTCAACAAGCGTTTTATTGTTGATTGTGATGCTTCAGGAGCTGGTTTTGGAGCAGTGCTTCATCAAGGAGATGGTGCTGTAGCTTTCTTTAGTCGGGCAGTAGCAGCTCATCATGCCAAGCTACCAGCCTATGAGAGGGAGCTCATTGGATTGGTCAAAGCGGTGCGTCATTGGCGGCCATATTTATGGGGTCGTGCTTTCATGGTTCGCACCGACCATTGGAGTCTCAAGTACATCCTTGATCAGCGTCTTACGACAATTCTGCAGCACACATGGGTGACTAAGCTCTTTGGTTATGATCTGACCATTGAATACCGTGCTGGGAAGTTAAATACAGTGGCGGATGCTTTGTCCCGCCGTGACTCTGATATTCTGGCTGTCCGCACAATTTCAGCACCGACATTTTCCCTTTATGATGAATTGAGGGTGGAGCACCAACATGATCCGTAGGCACTGGAGTTGCGGGCACAGCTAGCAGCTGGAGCAGCGCCTGAAGGCTGGACTTTGGTGGATGATATGTTGCTGTACAAGGGGCGTCTTTTTGTTCCCGATGCTTCTGTGCTTTGGCCACGTTTGCTGCAGGAAGCACATGGCAGCCACGACGGGGGCGAGAAAACTTTACATCGTTTTTGGGCGTCTTTTTTCAATACTCATGCCCATCGACTGGTTTGTGATTACGTACGTGGCTGTGTTGTTTGTCAACGGCATAAGATGGAGCATTTACATCCAGCTGGGTTGCTGCAGCCGTTACCTATTCCAGAGCATGTGTGGAGCAACATTGCCATGGATTTTGTGGATGGTTTTCCGAGAGTCGGCGGAAAATCAGTAGTCCTCACTGTGGTGGATCGGTTTTCTAAGATGGCTCATTTCATCCCTTAGTCATCCATATTCAGCAAGTTCTGTGGCTCGTTCTTTCTTTGATGATATTGTGCATCTCCATGGATTTCCCTGCTCCATTGTTAGTGACCGTGATACGGTGTTCACCAGCAATTTTTGGGAGGAACTATTTCGGTTGGCCAATGTCAAATTACTGCACAGTTCGGCATTTCATCCACAGACTGATGGGCAGTCAGAGTTGACCAATCGCGTCATTGTGATGTATTTGCGGTGTTTAGCAGGTGACAGGCCACGTTCTTGGCTTCAGTATCATGGGCGGAGTTCAGTTACAATACTTCCTTCCAGTCTGCTCTTCGTGCCTCTCCATTTGAGGTGGTTTATGGCAGACCTCCGCCAGCGCTGGTTTCTTATTCTCCTGGTTCAGCTAGGGTGGCTGCAGTGGATCATCAGCTTCGGGACCGTGATATGTTCTTGGCTGAAATCCGTGATAGACTGCGTTTGGCTCAAGACGTGATGAAAGAGCATCAAGTTAAGAAACGTTGGTTGGCTGAATTTGCTGTGGGTGATTGGGTACTGTTGCGACTCCTCCATCGCACGGCTGTTGGCATCACTGCCTCTTCATCTTCTAACCTTGGGCCTCGTTTCTTTGGTCCCTATCAGGTTATGGAACGCATTGGTGCAGTGGCTTACCGACTGCAGCTTCCTTCCAAGGCTCGCATCCACGACGTCTTCCATGTTGCTTTGTTGAAAAAGTTTGTTGGTGATCCCCCTGGTGCTATTCAGCCGCTGCCTCCTCTTTTGCATGGCCGTGTGATTCCAACACCTTCTACAATGGTACGTGCTCGTCTTAACAGGGTTAGTGGCAGATTTTGGTTCAGTGGGCAGGCCGGCCATCTACTGAAGCTATTTGGGAGCTTGTTCATGACTTCCAGAAGTGTTATCCGACATTCCAGCTCGCGGACGAGCAGTTTGTTAGGGAGGAGGGAAATGTTGTAGACTCCTTTATAGGACGCACTTATAGGCGTCGTCCACGCCGGCCAGCAGGATCAAGCCGTGGCTAGGCAGGACTTTTTAATTGATTAGATCAGGGAGGGATTAGATTGGTTAAGAGTCCTAGTTGGAGTTTGCTTAGGGAAGTGCACCTCTACTATAAAGGGCACATTAGGAGATTGTATTGGGTATCGAAGAAGTAATAAACCTCCCTGAAGTATCGGGGTGGGGTTTACCTTCGATGGTGGCGTCGAGCGTTTCAGCCGACGACACCGCAGAAGCTCCCACCGCCGAGGTTCCTCGGTATCCTCTGCGTTCTAACTCGCAATCCAGCCTCCTCCACTCTCCTCTCTGATCACCTCACCGGCGTCATATCATGATCACATAATCTTTTAGAAACAAACTTAGATACAATAAACATGTCTTTAAATGATGAGGAACGTGATTATAACTCAGAGATAATATCATGTGCATTTCTTCCACTTCACAATTTTTCTCAAGCCCGCAACCAATTGAATTACAAACCTTCAACCAGTCAGCTCTGGTATATGACTTAGTAGTCTAACAAACTAGCCGTAGTAACGATTGCCAATGGTAAACCACCACTCTTCTTCATTATCTCAACCGAAACCTCTTTTAGCTGGTGAGGACACTTGTCCTCAGAGCCAAAAATTCTTCTAAAGAATAGCCTTTTGGAGTCTTCTTCACTTAGCATCCTTAATTCGAATACGAGATCATGGAATGGAGATGAACAAGATCTCGCAATAGTACCAATTCTTGTTGTCACTATTATTCTACTGCCACAAGTATTCTCAACCAAAGCAAATTTAATTGTCTACCATGCTTGAGTGCTCCATAAGTCCATATGTCATCAATTACAATAAAATACCTAAATATGAAATAGAATTATGATTTAGTTGAAACCTAGATAATATGCACACTATTGTGAAAAGTGAGAGAAAAACCTCATATCTCACCTTTAACTTTAAGAGTCCTAATGAAATATGTTATGGAAAAGTTAATTTCTAGTCTTTATTGTCTTTGAATTCCTGTTAAGATGAGTATTGATTTTAGTATAATCTAAACAGTTTGATGTAAGGATTAATATTCAGTTTGACATAATAACAAAAGGTAATTTCTAAATGGTGGTGACTTGAAACAACACCTCAATGCACATATAAATAAATAATAAAAGCATTAACTAACAGAAAAAATATAAAGTGAATTTCCGTAAACAAACAAGGTCAAACAGTACACCAAGCTAGTGTAGATAAATTTAAGATACCTCTTGTCCTTTAGGAAATCCCTCAATTCACTAATGAGAAGTTCCTTGTCACATGAGATGGTGCTATGACACTCATCCTTCCTGACTTGAGACAGTATGGACTGAAAGATGATCACCACATCAGGAATTTGGAACAAGGACACAAAAGCTTGGCAATCAAATTTCTTAGCAATGTTTTTGTAAACTTGATTTCCAACTGTAGTCTTTCCTAACCCTCCGCAACCAACAATAGACACCACCTTGAGCCCCTGCGCCCCATCATCATCAACTAGCTTGATGACTTCATCTCTAGGAACACTGATACCAGCAAGGCCACCCAATTCAGCATAGAGAGCTGGCAGCCGACGGTCCACAGGGGTCACATTGACGCCACCAAAATTAACCGTGTCATCAATCTTGTACCTCTTCCTTCGGTGGCCCGCCTCAACAATTCGAGCCTTGAGCTCCTGAATCTGCTCGGCAATCTTATGGCAGGTAACAGGATCCTTCACTTTCTGGACATACCCAAAGAAGAACCCCGTGACTCGACTATGCCTTTGTGGTTCATTCTGCAGCTGGCGCATATAACCGTCGACACAATCCTCAATGTCGTAGCTAATCTCCCTCACCTGGTCCCTCCACTCCTTCGTCTGCGGATCAAGCGTCTCTGAGTCGGCTAGCCTCTCGAGCAGCGCGTTCATGCTGCTCAGTTCATCCTTCGGGAACGCAATCTCACGCCTCATGCCCTTCTGCATCTTGTAGTCCTCCCCGAGCAGCTCGCCAAGCTTGGCAAGAAGGGAGCTCATCACCCCTGGCGCGGCACTCGCCATGAACCCATCCATCTCTCGCTGTGAACCCCTTGTTGTTCTGCAATCACTTTCAGAGCAATTACTTTCAGATGTCTCAGGCACCCAAACAAACTATGCCAACAGAAATAGTCAAATAGAGCTTCAGTGAACTGTCAGATGTTATCTACTGTCACATGAACCAACAACTGAGCTCCCAATCAACTAGCACTAGGCTGAAGCTGCCAGTAATTTCAGGCATGTGCCAACATGGAGACAAACTAGGAGCTTATCAGAGGGCGCGCATCAGGCAGCAGAGAGCAGCTGACTGTTTCCCCTCCCCGCAGCCGGGTCGATGATTCCTGCAATGTAAATTCAGAAGTCTGAACACCTCAAGACCCCAAATTTCCCCAATCTGGATACAGCAATCGAGGAGAACGGAGAAAATGAACGAATCACCCCCCAGGCCTTGGAGCAGGCAGAGGCTCCTGGCGAAAAATGGATTACCTGACCAGCAGCGGCGTCCCGCAGCATCGGCGAGGTGAGAGCGACGAGTGAAAACCTCCACCACCTTGGTGGTCAGCGCCGTGCAGAGGGCCGCAGATCAAGGCATCCGGAGGAGCCCGGAGTCAAGTTGTGTGGGGCACGGAAGGCAACCCAATCATCGGCCGGCTGCCCGTCGAGTCAACGCGGCTGGGCTGCGTGGCGTCGCGAGATGGGCGCAGGTGAAGCAAGAAAAGTCACCCACGTCTGGTTGTTGAGATGAGATCGATGGACGCTGGTGGCCCCATCGATTGCCCACCCGGTCGCCTGGCCACCGCCCACGGGGAATTGGGAGGAGGAGGAGGATGCTACGGGTAATTCCAGTGAGAGTATTGTGGGCCCGCATCTGTCCTCTGGGACCCACTTGGTGAGTTGAGAGACTGTTCGCTGGGACCCGCCGCGAGTAGGTAGTGGGTGGGCGTGGGCCCTGGGCAACAGCAACCAGCAGCAGTTGGTCTGGGATTTCAACGAGGACGAACAGCGGCGCCGCGCCTTGCACCTGTGCTTCAGTTAAGAGCATAGGTGCCCAGTGCTTCGGATGATGTAGTAATTGCAGTCGCAATCGAGAGACTTTTTTTTGAGGAAACGGCAGGGGAGCCCCCTACCTATTTTTTTATTAAAGTTTGAATAAATTACAAAGTATGTACATTACAAGGCAGCCACTGCCCAAAAAAGAAAAAAACAAATAACATTAGGAGAAATTCTCACACCACCGAAGGAGTTTGTCAGCCAGAGCTCTTTTGGATTTGATACAAACCAATCCAATTTCATCTTTGAAATCAAGCTTCCACTGTGTAAAACTGAGGGGTTTACCATCAAAAATGATCTTGTTTCTGGTGACCCAAATTATCCAGCAGGCTGTGATCATCAATTCTCTGAATATTGTGCTGTTGAAGTTGATTCTTGCCTCACAAACCATATCCAGTGGTGGCAGATTCAGATTCCAGAAGATGTTGATGTGATTCCAACAAGCCATACTAAAAGGGCAAGAAAAAAACAAATGAAAGCAAGTCTCTACATCAGAGTTGCAGAAGACACAGTTATAACTAGGTAAGTGCTTATTTTTCCTTCTAAGAATGTCTCTAGTATTTAATCTATCATGTAACAGTAACCAGAAGAAGAACTTGTGTTTTCCCAGATTTCCACCAGTCCAAAGCCATTTGAAGAGTGGTGAAGCTGGAATTGATTCCCTCAGCAACTTATATGCCTTAGTTGTAGAGTAAATAGAAGAGCCCCAAGAATAGGACCAGGAGTCTTGACCATCAGAAGTCAAATTGAGAAGTTGAATATCAAGTGACAGTTCCTCAAGTTGTACAGAGGCCTGAGGTGAAAGAGGATGAAAGAAGACCGAAGGCAAGGCCTTATCAATGAAAAAAGTAATGGAGCACTTTGGCTTCCTGACAAAGCTGAAAAGTTCAGGATATTTATCTTTGATAATTACATCAGCCCAGCTGTCATACCAAAGTCTAACTGAGTTTCCTTTTGAAGGGGAACACTTTGCAATTTTCATATAGGATTCCGAAGTTCTGAGTATGTCTTTCCACCAGAAAGAACCAGTAGGGCTTCTAGCATGAGGAGGTGTATGGCAATTCTTATACAATGTATTCCAGGTGAGATGAACCCAAGGCACATTTGCATGATTATAGAACTTGTCCATGTACTTCAATAGAAGTGCTGAATTTTGTGTTTTTATGTCAATGATGCCCAAACCCCCTTCTGGTTTAGGTCTACAAGCTAACTCCCAAGCAGCAAGGCAACCACCTTTTCTGTTAATATCACCACCATACCAAAGACAACTCCTTCTATATTTGTCTATCTGCTCAATTACACCAGGAGGAATCTGGAGGCTGCACATATAGAAAGTTGGTAGAGCTGAGAAAACTGAGTTGACTAGCACCAATCTACCCTGATAGGACAGCATCTTACTAACCCCACTTAATCTTCTTTCAATTCTGTTGGTCATAGGTGTGAAGTCTCCAATTGTCGGTCTGGTAGTACCAAGGGGCAGTCCAAGATAAGTAAAAGGCATGGACCCAATTATGCAGCCAAAGGAATATGCTAATTGTTGTGCTTCTTCAATCGCTAAGTTAATTGGCACCAAAGATGATTTATGATAATTGACCTTTAACCCTGAGCTTGCAGAGAAAGTAGCTAACAATTCCTTAAAATTGAGTAGGATTTGTTCTTCAGCTGGTAGTATAAGCAATGTGTCATCTGCGTACTGCACAATTGGATAATCTCCCCCAAACTCTTCGTTAATGGGATGCTTCAGGCTACCAGAATGCCAGGCTCTGTTAACCATACTTTGGAGAATGTCTGCAGCAAGGACAAAAAGCAATGGAGATAAAGGATCACCTTGTCTCACACCTCTCTTGCAAGTGAAGCTTTTTCCAGGAATACCATTAAGCAGCACAGAAGAGGTTGCTGAGCTGAAAATTGTTTTAATCCAACCAATCCACCTGTCAGGAAAACCTTTATGTTTCAAGACTTCTAGAATGAAGGGGTGTTCTACTTTATCAAATGCTTTCTCAAAGTCAATCTTCAATATTACAATCTTTCTTTTTGAATGATGACAAATATGTAAGAACTGAAAAGCCCAAGCAATACAATCCTGAATAGTTCTGCCTTTTATGAACCCATATTGATTTTGATGTATAAGATTTGTAATGACTGACTGGAGTCTGATGGTGAGGAGCTTAGTGATACCCTTGAATGAATAATTTAGTAGGGAAATAGGCCTGTAATCATTAACTGTTGATGGACTGTCCCTTTTTGGAATTAGTACAATCTGAGAATTATTAATACTCCTCAAATCAGCTTGACCATTACAAAAGTCAGATATTATTCTGAAATAATCATCCTTTACTATTGACCAACACTTTTTATAAAAGAGACCACTGAACCCATCTGGCCCAGGTGCATGGTCATTGGGTAATTCTTTGATAATCTGAGCTATTTCATCATGAGTAAAGTCACCATCCAAACTGCTTAAGTCAAGAGGAGTGATAAGGTCATCTAGTTGAACTGCAATGCCTGTATACTCACTGACACCCAATCGGTCTTTGAAAGATTCAAAAAGATAATTGGCCTTCTGTTCATGATCTGAAAATAGAGCATTATCTGCAGTACACAGAGTGACAATAAAATTCTTTCGATGATTAATAGAAGCAACAGAATGGAAGAAACTAGTGTTTTCATCCCCCAATTTTGCCCATCTGATTCTACTTCTTTGTTTCCAATATAACCTCTTATTTTCAAGCAGATTTGCAAGATGTTGTTTAGTAAGATTTCTCAAAATTCTTTCTATCTGACATAAAGGCCTTTGCTCTTCTAGGCCATCCAATAAGGATAAGACCCAATTGCAATTATGTATAAGCTTCCCAAGATTAGAAAAGCTCTTACTCCAATTTCTTAAACCGAGTCTAACTTGCTTTAAACGTTGGGAGAAGCTTCTGGCTGCATTGGCGTAGAAGGGAGCATTATGCCAGTGTAAGTCAACAGTGGACAAAAAATCATTACGTTCAGTCCAAAAATTTTCAAATCTAAATCTACTGGCTTTTGGAAGAGATGTTCCAATGTTAATAACATAAGGCACATGGTCTGAAATTGGTCTAGAGAGAACTTGGATATTAGTGGATGGAAAAGTGATACCCCAAGAAGATGAAGAAAAAACCCAGTCAAGTTTTACAAGCAAGGGGTCATCCTGCATATTGCTCCAAGTATACTTATGACCGCTAAAAGGAACGTCTGAAAGGTCCAAATCAACAATGAGTTCATTGAACATTTGCATCTCATTTGGGTGGCCACCAGGTTTATTTCTATCTTCAGCAGACCTGTATAAATTAAAATCTCCAGCTAGAATCCATTCATCAATCTCACTTTTGTCCAAATTGAGGAGCCACGTAATAAAAGGGAGTTTTTGCTCTGAGGCTGATGGCCCATACACATTAGTAAGGTGAAAACTGCTATTGTTCATGGAGCACTCAAATTTCACAGTTAAAGCATAGTTATTTCTTTGCAACAAAGTACCAGAAAAGAGGCTGCTATTCCAGATGGTTAGGAGACCACAAGAGGCACCAATAGAAGGCTGATACAGGAATTTATCCAAATTTCTTGGGCAGAATTTCTTAAGATAGAACGGATCAAAAGCTTCTCTTTTAGTTTCCTGTAAACATACCACATGACAAGCACTTTCTGTTATCTTTTCCCTAAGAGCATCCCATTTCTCGTGGGAATTAATCCCTCTTATATTCCAAACCAAAATCTTCAGGTTTCTGTTACTATCCATTAAAAACTGAGAAAGGGATAGAGGCAATAAGAGCATAGGCTAACACATCAAATGTTAGGGATAAAAGATCAGTTAAGATATCTGCACTCAGGATTGAAACAGATAACGCAGCATAGAGAGCAGCCACCAAGTAAGCAAACTTAAGCATAGTATTAAGATAACTGGGGTTCACCAAGGTACCAAACAAGATAAAGCAAAGTAGACTCCCTATTACATCTGTACAATTATTCAGCATGCACACAGGAAATGCTACCAGGAACAGGGAAGGTCTAAACAGTGACTCAAAAGAAAGAAGCACTTGTACAGGAACTAGCGCTTCACCATCCAGATGTTCAGATGTTCTCTTCTTCATTGGCATCCAGGTTGATCATTGCAGCAGACACAACCTCAGGCTGTATCTGGAGGAACCCAGTGCAGATTCCAGTGGCCACTTCCTTGTTCAGGTAAGGTGCAGGAGCAGTAGCCATTGCAGGTGCAGGAGCAGAAGGTGGAATCATCTGGAGAGGTTTAGGGTTGAGGACCTCCACAGTAGACTTGCCCTTGAAGCCTCCAGTCTTGGCTGCCTGACGCTGACTTCTGCGAAGGAACTCAGGTGCCAGTGGCTCCTTAAGTTTGCGAGCCCTCCTTTTGTTAGGAGTGAACTGCTCTGAACTGATAACTCTAACCACATCTTCATCATCCTCTAAGATCTGGGTCATAATATCCAAGGCATCAGGGTCATCAAATTTTGGCGTTAGGATACATAATAGATGAGCAAGTTCAACAGCGTTGGAGAAATGTAGAGGAACCTCTAAATCTAGATCAAGGGTACAGGAAAAGAGGAACTTGTAAAGACTGAGAGCAGGAGAAGTCACTAGAAAAGAGAGTACCTCTGAGAAAAGTTTACGCTTAGTAGAAGACTGAGGCCCCAGAGTAGTAGAAGCACCCACCATTATATGATTAGGGCTATGATCCTTGTTTGCCACACTAACCATAGCATGAAACTGCAGGTCAACCATAGGGGCTTCCTTTCTCACTGCATTGTCAACCAGGATTGTACCTGTGCTAATCTCAACAGGCGCCAGAACAACATTCACTGACTTCATAGGTGGGGTAACAAAAGCTTCAGTTTCTGTTGTACTGTCATCAAAATCTGACGCCCTGATGATCAGGTTCCCATCTTGCAGGATTGGCACTTTGACATTGACAGTGGAAGACTGCACCACTGGCTGGGGAACTGAATTGGCATTGTCATCAGAAACATCATCACTTCCACCCAACTGCTCTGCAACTCCCTGATTAGCCTGAACCCCATTGCCAGCACCATGAACCTGCATGTTCTGATTAGCAGTATTTGAAGCAGCTGGAGTTAAGTCAGAGCCAGCTAGTGGGATTGGTCCATCCCAACGAGGGCCATCAGGTAACAGAGGATGCAGAGGTCCAACAAGAACAGGTGCATCAGGATCAGGTAAAACAGCAACTCCACCCTTCTTTAAAGCATACACAGCCACAGTCCAAGTCTTTCCATTGAGAGGTAACCCAGCCCCAACTACAACTGATGCTGGTATTTTACGATCATCATTCAGATTAACTCTAACAATAACTGCAGCAAGATTGACCCTCCAACTGACCATGATCCCAAACACAGACACAGCCTTTGCAATCACTTCATCATTACGCAAATCACTAGGAAAGCCAAGCATCATAACCCAAGCCTCTCTATCCAGATCTATCCTTCTAGCATTTTCACCCTCATCATGACGATACACTAGCAAGTTGTAATTTCCGAAACGATGAACAGGTCCCAGAAATTTCTCTCTATCCTGAGCCGAACGGAACCGAACAAAAGCATCCCCCAATGGGCAAGGCTGAATCTCAACAACACTAGTGGCATGGACCTCCAGGAAATACTTACGTAGTTCAGCCTCTAGCGGACCGAAATCCATCTTGCTAACCGGCGGCTGGAGCTTGATGATCGCCAGGTTCTCATTGGCCTTGGTGTAGCAGCCTCCCACGAACACTTCATAGCGGAGACGAGGCTGCGCCGGGGGGAACTCCACTTCCCAACCATTGGGGACGAAAGGACGCGGATCCACCGCGAAGTTTGCCATTGCCTCGGCCTTCGACGTCGCCGAGAAGGAGGGCAGTGAGGAAGAAGGGGGTATAGTGGTGGTTTTGTCAGAGGGTCTTCTCGAGAGCACCGACTCATCTATAAATACTGTACCAACCACTGCCCCTTCGCCTTCCAAACCAGTGGACTGAGAATCCGGGTGAGAATGGGCCAGACGAGATTCACTCCGTGAAGGGCTCGAATTTAATTTTGTTTCCAAGCATGGAGCAGCCATCCATAACCGCTCAGCTACTGAATACTCACCAGACAGACATTGGAGACACCGGACCAGATTGGAATGGGCTTTCTTAAACTGTCCAGGCCCACGGCAAATTGAGCAGCGAGTCCAGAGGGAGATTGGCCCAAGATTGGGAGCATTTGAATTCAAACGAGGGGATTGAATGACTAATGAATGGGAATTATTAGGAGTAACTGAGGAAGCGGGAGAAGGGGGAACTGAAACCTTGGGCAACCAACGATGAACTGTCTTCACCGTCGCCGACGAGGAACTCCGACGAGGAAACTCCATGAAAAAATTCTTGTAATAATCTCTTGGATAAGAAATGCGTTTGAGAGCAGAGACCCTATTGGTTGGGACAAGAACAGACTGGGATCTAGCAACTTCAGCATAAGATTTTCTCACAGGATTGACAGGTTTCCCATGTTTTCCAACTAGAGTCCACTCATCCTCTTGTTCACGGCACCAAGCCTGATAGTCAAGGGACCAATTGGGGCCTCCATTACCCCAGAGATAGAAGAACACAGCAAAGTTCTTGCAGGAAAAGGATTTAAGATGATAAATCATGAGACCAACTTGTTTGCAAGAAACTTGAAAACGAAACATCCATCCCGAAAGGTAAGAAACCTTAAAATCCAAAGCAATTCCCCCCAGACAAGATTGCAAGATAAGACCAACCGAATCAACATTCAGTTTGAGGGAGGAGCGACCAAAGCTTGCAACAAGAACAAAAGAGGTGGGGGAATTGGTAGAGCTGACCGAGCACTTGAAACGCTGACGAACGAGGCCCTCGAACTTGGATCATGGAAGTTCCATGGTATAATCCTGGAAGTCTTATGGGCTTATGTGTACCAAATTAAATTTAATTCTTCTTATTACCTCTCTTCCGTGTTCTAGCAGCTGCTACTGTAGTATGCATGAGCCCGCGTCCGTCGTCGTAGGCAAACTTACGTGTTACGTGCGGCATTCGTTCGCTTCTCCACGAAGCTAGCGAGTTGCTAGATTTCTAGTAATAACTTGTCTTCTGGCTTGCAATGCCATGCTATTTTCAGTGATCCTTCGCTCAGCTCGCTCACCGGCATGATGTATATATGTAGGTCGGTAAGCATTTATATGTATGTGTATGTAGCTATAGCTTGACATTAGCACACACGGTGATTGAGTCGGCGACACAAACCGTGTCCCTCCTGTCCTTCTCTGGCCTTGTTCAGATTGTAAAAAATTTCAAACTGATAAATAGTATTACTTTCGTTTTATTTGGCAATATTATTCAATCGTAGACCAACTAGGCTTAAAAGATTCATCTCGTGATTTTTAATGAAACTGTGCAATTAGTTATTTTTTATCTACATTTAATGTTCCATGCAAGCGGCTAAAAATTGATGTGATAGAGAAAGAATGAAAAAACCTCTGTTATCCATTTGTTTATGTATTCATTGCGTTCACATGCATACCGTACATTCAAATTTGGGCACACCTTTTTTTTTACAACAACATTTCATTCATTCATATCAGCAGCATAAAACTGCAACTATACATACATCGTACACACATACAAGGTTCAGCGTCTGATACATAGCACTGATGATCATGGGCTCCATAGAAGCATTGTACTTGGCATGGCTGGTGAACAGTTCCAGCAACCAATTGAGCCTGCTTAGTTAAGTAATCAGCTACTGTATTTTGTGATCTATTAATCTTATGCAGCCTAGGATGAACTGCAGCAGCACAATTGCCATATAGTTGTGTATAGTTGTGTGTAGTACTTATCAGTACTAACGTAACGCGAGTCACGTCCGGCAGGATGGCGTAAATTTCATTTCATTTTGGCCACTATAGCAATGCATCCGAGCACGTAACTCTAGCGAATTGGATAACTCAAATGCAGTATGATTTGAAATTTGGGCGCAGCCATATGCAGATTCTGGAAGGTCCACACATGAAAGGCGGCAATTACTGGCGAGAAAGTTACCTGTATTTTCTAGCTAGCTTGGTTCCCGTGTCTAAATCACCTTCGCATCATTTTTTCCAGTAGAAGTATGATATTTCCAAAATTAAGGTGGTGTAATAGTAATCCTCCCAAAGCAAAACCTGTGAATTAATAGAGCCATCAGGGCATCTTTTATCGTGCCCCAGAAGACCTGATAAAACTTTGGGGAAAACCATCTAGACCTGGTGCCTTATTACATTCCATTTGGAATATCGCGGTTTTCACCTCCTCTTCTAAAAAGTATGAGTTAAAAACTCATTTTCCAATTTAGATACCTGAGGAATATCATCGGTTTGAGACTCATCCAACACAGTGGAGGAGTACCCTGATGGGCCAAATAGATTTTTTATAATAATTGGTAATATGCACTTATAACTGAGCATCACCACTTATTATGTTATTGCCATCCTCTAATGGAAAAACACGAGTTTTTCGATGTCTACCATTAGCCAGAAGATGGCAGTACTTTGTATTTGCATCTCCTTCCAGGAGATGTTTAACTTTTGCCCGTTGATACCATTTTAATTCCTCTTCACGAAGCAACTCTGCTAATCTCTCGTTAAGAACAATCTTCAGATTTCTTTTAGAATCACTAAGTATTAACTCTTCTGACTTTTTGTCGAGCTCATCAAGTTTATTAAGTATTGTTGTTTTTTTCCTTCTTGTAAGCTCCGCTAACACTTTTACCTGACCCTCTGAGATATTGCATAAGTCGACTGATTTTAGTTTTCCATCTATCCATGGCTGACCCATCAGCTGTGTAGTCTGCCACACATCCCGAACAATGTCGCAAAAGCCATCACGCAGCAACCAAGTTCAAATTTGAGTTGTGGCTGGTAAGTCGAGGATTGACTATTTGTATCGAACAAAAGTGGAGTGTGATCACATGTCTCTCTTAAGAGAGCATATACAACAACATGAGGGTACTTTGCTTCGAACTCAGTGCAAACTAAGA
>DXKC01000316.1:0-15982 GCA_031170775.1 Cymbopogon citratus
CTCCTCTTCCCCTTCCCCTTCCCCATCATCTCCCTCCCTTTCCCCTTCCCTCCACAGGTGGAGGCGGGCACCAGACAACAACGGTATCTGCGGGCGGCGCGCCGGTGCAGGTGGTTGCTTTGTATCGTACTACTACACTATGGTGAGGTAGCTCTTGCTACTTTAGGTTTCCTTGCGTTCTCTCATTCATCGGCTCATGTTCTAGATACTTTAAGTTTCCTAAGTTGCAGCGATGGATTTAGTGTTGGCCAATTGTTTAGTATCTCGGATTTATCAACTTCCTGTATTTATTTATAATTTATACAGATAGAGTTTTGGACTCAGTGTGGTGGGTAGAGAAAAATGTCGACTGCTAAAAAGATATTTACATGCAGCAGTAAGGTTCGATTGAGTTTTTGTGATTTGAATTAGATTTGGGTGCCTTGTTGCAGCTATTCGGGTTAACATAGGCGGGCAAATGCCTGCCTCTTTTTAGGATGAGGTGGGAAGGTGGTGGTCAGATTTTGGGAAGGTGGTGGTGAGACTTGCGAGGATGGTTGGTTCTTTCATTCTTCATGTTATATAGTGAGGTTTTGGGATTGTGCAATGATGGTCTTTTACAAACAGAGACAATGGAATTGTGCGATGATGGTCTTTTTCCAAAATGGGACAATGGGATTGTGCAACGATGAACGATTAGTTGATTCTTCCATGATTCTTGCTATCCATTTGTTTTGTTACTACACAGTCATTATGGCCTACTCTCTTGAGCATAATTTCATTGTCTATGATGTATTTACTTGGAATCCACATGATTTGTTGGCTGCTATATTACTGAGCACACCCCATAGCCAATGATGTATTTACTTGGCACAGATTCAAAGTTTGGTGCATGTTCTGGGTGCAGCGCCTCTGCTTCAGTTTGGTACAGATCTATTCTCTTTGTTTTTTACTGATGCTCTGGTCATGCCCTTCTGTACAAATATTGTCTATGATGTATTTAAGCTTAGGCTACACTTCCCCTATTGGTCAATATGATTTGGAGTTTGGAGGTCAGTATATATTGTCCCCTTTCTGCCAAGTTCTCCTTTATTTTTGCTTACATTTGCAGCCACTGAGTCCTTTATTGTCGCTTCCTGATATATTCAGCGTCAATTCTAATATGGCTATATTTTCCAGGTTGGTCTCCCTTTCTCATCTTAGGGGGGAAGACCTTCTCAATCCTGAGAAAGACAGCTTCTCAGGTTCAGTTCATCGTTTTGGTGGGTTATCTTCTTCCTCTGTCCTCCCGAGATCTAGATGTTAGTTTAGATTATCTCAATAAATCTGAATCTTGCCTATTTACCTACGCATGTATATATGTCCTTTCACTAATCATAATTTATATGTGTTCAGATGGCATGAAGATACTCAGTACCAGGAGGGCTACTAATTCCAAATTATTCTATCTATTTTATTTAATTTTCCAGTTTCCATGAAAATGGTATGTGGTTTGAGCTGATGAAAATATGCATTTTGCTATTCTGCTGTACATGCTTCTTGCTGTTGTCCCCACCCACTTAAGTCAACATATATATTGTCTAAATAGTGGTATAACAATATCGATATTGTTTAACTATTGCTGGCTGCTTTGCTGCAAGTTTGCGGCAATATGACATATGAGTTATAGGATTTTGGTCATCTTGAATGAATCATTGTGCCATCAAGGGACAGTACCTCAGGCAATGGCCACTTTGTTTGGCCCTGTTTTTTTTTTTTTGGTTCCTTCCACAGCTCTCTACTATGTTCATATCTGACAAACAATGACCATGAACAGTACCTGTTCTATCTTTTTGAACCTCTTTATGCCTCTTCCGTGATAACTGAAGCAATAGTTTATTGATTCTCTCTCTCTCTCTACCTATTCTATTTTCAGTACATGCCAGTTCTGAAACTTAGTTCCATGAGTTAGATTTTGATTTGTCTTATCCTACCTACTCTCTAAAAATATAGACGACTCCTAAGGAACCAATGGCCACGTCGCCCCGAATACTTCCGTCCGTTCGATTTGTCATTGTGTGGTCCAAATTTCTTGAATCAGCTTCTATTAGAATTTAGCCATGCAGTGTCTCCGTAAACAAACAACTATTTATTCCAAAAAAATGAAAAATGGTGACCTTCGTGATTTAAGATTTGCACATTGCCTTGTTAGTTTTAGTGCTATTTCCTGCTTGACTGCCGGATGAAAAAAATGCATCAACCTGATGCATTCAGTTGGTTCACCTTATCTGCCAGTGAATCCATAGTTGGTTTCCATGCATGTTAGTAACTATTCACTGAAACTGGATGTACAGACGGGAGAGCAGCCCCACTCAAAGTGGATTTTTGTTTTGAACAGTTTTAATTTATGTTGTCTGCTCATCTTTAACTGATTGTGGGATACGACTCATACCTAACTTAGGTAGTTTTATATAATGGCATACTTACAAAATTATGCCTTCTGAATATTTTGTTCTTCAACTTTTACCTTTCTTTAATTACTTTTCATAATTGTAGACCACTTACCTGTGCTGCAATATAAATTTAGTTCTAAAGGTGGATGCTATTGTGCTGCCTCATGTTCTATCAGAACAATTGAGTACTTGCTTCTCCAAAGCGAAACCTGCAGTTACTTTACCTTATACGAAATAAAATGTTTATCTCATAGGAAAATAAATCCCAACTTAAACATGTCAAGGTTTCAGTTCTTATATGAAAGTGTAGTGGTTAGGTCCATTTTGTAGACCTGCAAATGTGCTATCCAAACATGGAAGCCATGATTTTGTTGCAACTAATTTTTTCTACAATGACAAAATTATGTATGGTGCCTTTTTAAAGTGCTGATGATAGTTAATACTCCATGATGCCTGGCCATATTAAACAAAATCTAAACCTTCTCTCCTTTCATGTTGATTTTGTACCTATACCTGTTACTAAATTTTACTTTCTCTCTTTATCAATAGGCAAGCACTGTTGGCACTTGGTACATATAACAATGACAATCCTACCCTTTAAGGTCTTCGGTTAAACGCCGATATTTCTTCACTGGCACAGCTTGTTAGACAGCCTCTGATTTTTGGTCCATAGAAATGATTTCAGGTTTGTATCTAAATTCTCCGAAAAAAAGAATCTATGGATTTTTAAGTTTAGTTATTGCAGTGCACTGTTCTACTATGGATTTGTAAAAACCAGGTCATTTGTATCATCCATATGTTCACATTTGATGAAAAGCTACTTTCTAGAACATATGATTCTGGAAAACAAATATTGAGGGAGCGATGATGAATTCATTATAATGGATTTGCAGGTTTTAGTTAACTAGAGTTGTGACATCAATATGTTGATTGTTTAGATGATTGAAAATCTTGTATTTCAGGATCTTATTGATCGAACTCTTAGCCGCAATGTTTACTTAATTATTTTGCCAAAATGATATTTGTTTAGATGATTGTCAAGGCGCTGATTCTCTGCAATATCATAGCTAGGTGCAATCGCCGCAAGGGCACGTTGAGGTAAGGAGCAGAGCCCCGTTCAAACTCTCTGATGCACTAGCTTACTGAATAATCAAATAACCTGGAGTGCTACCATAGCTTTGGTTTACGTTTACCGATTTTCCAGGAAAGAAGCTACTGGAAGGAGGATCTTTAATGTGTTTGGTCCGCATCGACAATAAAGGGAAGAGCCAACAGAATGGGGTTTTAGTTTCAGCACTGAGCTTTCATGGTTGGTAAATAAAATGCTAATATTCTGAAACATTTTACTGAGACTTTTTCACTTTGGCTCAGACACCATAACTAAATTACCGTCTGGACACAGGTTATTTACAAGAAGGCCACATGAAAATGCAGTTCTGACTATCGGCGTGGACCAACAACCAACTAATGGAGCGATCTGTACATAGAAAAATCTCCATATTTATAACTCCATGTATCACTGCACGGGCGCGCGCATGCGCGCCCTAATACTAGTATGATTTGTTATACTGTCATGCAGACAAGTGAACAAAAACATGCAATCCCAAGCATTTCGTTTGTCCATAAGATATGGAATAGGTGCCTACTTCCAAATGGCATGAGGTGTGTTTATTCAAAGAGACATGTTTGACAACTATTGCGTCGAGACTTTTATTATGTTTCACGGCAATTATCATCTAGGACCTCTGTCCTTTCCTTCTTAATTAAAAAGGATGAATTCTACCTCCAACCCAAGAGGATAGAATTCAATCACTACTATTTACATCCATCCAATACTTCCACCTACATTCCCAAAAGGATAGAATTCAATCGCTATAACTATTTACATGCATCCAATACTTCTACCCACCTCCTTTCCACATCGAATACAATTCAATCACCATTTTATCTATAGACCTCCGTACGGATGAGGACACAATTCCACCACCCTCCTTTCCATCAATCCCAAAAGGACACAATTCTTATTTTTACAAGTTTGACAGTTTATATAGTACATATACAAATTGGTACATATATGCACCCCAAAAAAAACTTTTTATATATTCATGGGATTTTAGTGTTTCTACCTATTTGGTCACTTCAGATTGTATTGACTTTGCACTATTCTATTGCATCCTAAATTTCCAGGACCGAGTTCATTCAATACAAAGCAATCCAGATTTTACAAGATATAACCATACACAAGCTGACTTCACCAGATAGAACCATGTATCATAAATTAACAATATAATCATTAATTAAGAAGTAAGAAGCAAAACGGATTGACAGATTTTGCAATAGAAAACAAAATAAGACTCCTACAACCTCATCCAAACAACAGCTATTACCACCAGTTTCAGATGTTATGGGAAGGAACAAGACAAACAGCTTATGAGTTCCTAATATGATATCAATGCCACCATGGTTGCCAAGAATCCCAAATTTGGGAAACCAGGATGATTCAAACCACCACCACTGGGGATCACACAGCCAGGTTTGATGTTAAAATACGTACCAGATCTGGCATTGCTATTGACAAAGTATGAAAGCAAGCAAAAGGGAAGTGTTTCAGTTAGAAACAGATTTTTCTGGGCAGAGGCACATGACTCCATTTGTGTCATCAAAGGCTCCAAGCGAAGTTGAAAGGAACTCCAAAGCGCATGAGATCAACCATTAGGATGCCCCATATGCTTATATACAGCATAATTACGCAAAGAGGCCCTACAAGTCCAAAATGAAGGCATTGACAGTACAGCTATCTCTAATAAGCTATCAATAGCAGATCTTGAAGCAGGATTTGCACCATGATGCTTCAATCAGACTAGTGATGATAACCAAGTCCACAGTTAACTCACTTGGTGGACACCTGAGGTGAAGATTATGCAAGGGGTCAACTTTTAAAAGAAGGGCACATTGAAGCTCATGAAATCATTAATGTGCCAGAGGATAGCTTAAGATGCCCAAAACAAACATCACGATGTTTCACAGTATGCAACAGCCACCTGCAATATGAAAAAGGGTGGGCCATTAACCTCATTGCCACAAAGCACAAATATGTACCTAGGAAAGGAACTAGAGCAGCTTGGAAAAAAAATGCATACCTGCTACTTAGGTGGCTGGAGCTTGAACCGGCCTACAGGAGAGAAATATCTGAGCAATACCAGAACGAAAGCACACAACTAGATCACCAGGGAACATCTGAAGCCCAACCTCTTTTACCTCCAAGATACATTATATGGTGGGGAGTCAAAGGAAATGTGGGCACCTTCATACATCACCAACTTTCACATGCTGAGCAACTTGGATGATTCTTGACTCCTCAACATTAGGTACAGAAACTAAAGGCAACCGAGTAATTTCCATAAAGTGTTCAGCATCACCCAACTCTAGTTCTATTGTAAACACATAAAACCCACAAATTCAGTAAAGCAATACCCCCACAAACATAAGGTTTTGTGTTCCCCTGAACATAGTAGCACAAACAGCTGGAATGAAAGGACTAATGCGCTTCATATTTGATGTCGAATATCAAAATGTTGTTGTATTTAGTTGGTCTGCATCGCATTAGCGTGATACTTCTCCAAGTCAGCATCGAGTTCTTCAGCTGACTTTGGCTTGCTGCGCTCTTTGCCACGACGACCACCACCAGATCCACCACCACGCCTCCCACCCCTCTGATTGGGTCTACGCTGCGGCATACCTGCTGCCACACCCCTGGGTGCACTGTTACATTTAAATGTAATTTAGTAAATTTTATATAATGAGAATATGCTAGATTAAAAATAATAATAAATAATAAACATGCCATCTATAGAAGATAAATTATACATAGGTCCACATCTGACAGCATTATGGGTGAATCAAATGCACCATACCAAGGTCAATCAACTACGCAAATATCTCAAAATTTTATCATTGAGAACTAACACATACATTTTCATGCCTTGAGTTTAAGCCCATTTCAGAATAAGCTACTACACAATGAGAATTATCATTAAGAACTTATAAACAAGATAGCTGTTATTATATAAAAAACATATCAATTTATTTGCCATGTTAGACTGACAGAGATGAGTTGGAACTGGACAGGAGAGCTGTTCTTTGACACAATTGATATAAGAATGAATAATATACTGCCAAACATGCCCCTACAGCTGATATCGACATGGACTGGTAATTCAGGATGAATAATCAGATGAGAAATATACCTCCTCGCAGCATTCCTAGCATGGCCACCATTAGAGACTGGAAGAGCAGCAGCTGCAGTTGGAGTATTGGTCCCAACTATCTCTATCTTCATGGGCTTGCCATCAAGTTGGACATTGTTATATTTCTTGACTGCAGCTACAGCATCAGAACGCCTTGCGAATACAACTTCAGCTGTACCCTGTGAGGAGGTACAGCATATGTAAGAGACACGGGAATTAGGTGCATGCAAGACAGGTAAAACACCATAAGGTAGATCTGCACCTTAGACCTCCCACTTCGATCATAATTTATCGAGAAGCGCTTCAGATCACCTAGCTCAGAGAAAAGCTCCTGCATCATAATCCATAAGAAACAAGTCAGGTAATGTTTAACAAGGCGTTCGACTTTACAAAGAGAATCCATCTGATGTTTGTGGCATGTGATAGACTAATTGATCCACATAAACTTCACTGTAGTTTGAGATCTTAGAACATAACTAACATTTAAATATCAGGTATGCGTTGAATCACAGTTAACCAGAACTAGTACCTATTGTAGGTAATAAACTTAACCGATTTCTCCCCAAAGATATAATCATGACAAAAAAGTAATCAAACCAAACTGGTAAAAATTTGTGGATAAAACATGAGGGTATTTTTACATGTTTGAAGCAGAGAGCATACACTATGGAAGCTTTAAATCCTATAGTGTTATGCAGAGCAACTAAGTTATTAGAGAAAACAAATAACAATCAATACACAGATATAGATCTCCACTGGATCTGAACACCTCCATTAGGAAACACAAGAACAATATCTAAACATGTTAACCAACGTCATAGAAAAATAGTACAAGCCCCAAAAGGCAAATATGTGCCGGGCTAGATCTTCAGGAGCGCGAATCTAGCCAATCACACATGTGGCCAGCTATTTACGGGCTTCTACAAGTTAAATTCAGAAGCAGCAACAGAACACTCTTCAACCCGGTGAAGCATATATACCTTGATATCCTCGTTCGAAACCCCAAAGTCCAGGTTGGAGATGTAGAGCTTGGTGCCGGTCTCGAGACCCGAGACTCGTCCGCCGCCGCCTCCTCCTGCGGCAACCGCAGGGTACATGTCGTGCTGCCACGCAGCGTCAGGGGCCTGGATCGATCGCGTCACACCACAGTGAGAAAACCACCCGACCATCTCCTCCCGCCGGCGCCCGAGTCAGCGAAGTCCGAAGCCCCCGCATCCTCCGCCGGGCGACGCGGAGCCCAACAGCCCGTTCGATTCGTTCGTACCTTCGGCGGCTGGTAAGGCGCCTGCCTGTTCCCGGACCTCTTGAAGGGGCGCCTGGTCGGCCCGACCCCGCCGCCGCCGCCAGGGGCGGATCCGCCGCGGCTGCGGCGGCCCCCACCGGAGGAGTTACCCTTCTTGTTGTTCTTGATGATGTCGTCGAGGGTCATGTCGAGCGTCTCCGCCATGGCGGCTCGCGCGGCGCAGATCTCGGCGGCTGGGCTAGGGTTAGCGGGAGGTCGACGGGGAGGAAGCGGCGAAATCTGGTTTGGGTGGGGAATTGGAGATTTTTTTGGGGTGGGAAAGGCGGGCGCCAGATAAAATATAGGCGGGGAGACGCGTAGGGAGAACGCGCGCTGAGGCGGTGGGGCCGCAAGGCCACGGGCCCACTAGGGCGTGACGCGGACGGGCGCTGCCGCTGATTGGTTTGGGTTGCCTTGCGGCTTGGTCCGACCCGGAAGCGGAACTACTTTCGTGTTCTTTTCTGCTCCTTCCTGTTCTGGAAATCCGTTTTCGACGTGAATTGCGCAAAGCTATTTTCTGAAGAAAAAAAAATACACATACAATATACTCCATGGTGTTGTGGTCGTAGAGCTTGGTCAAATTACAAATTTTTATTTTACATGTTGATTAGAAGATTGTATACAGCCTTTGTACTTCTTGTTAGAGGTGAAGCCACAACCGAAGATAATGGTGCAATATAATTGTCTGATGAGTTAGAGCTCTCCAATATAGTTCTAAAAAAACCACTTGGTAAATTAATGAGTTTTTCAAGTGATTAACAAAATAGAGTTTGGCTCTCCCTAGCAATTGTCCAAATCTCGCTCCTAAGATTAAGGTATGTAGTCTTATGTCAAGAATCCTGAACTGTTTTAAAATTACTCCAACCACTTTTATACATTACCTCGCTCTTATACATTTGCATCAAAAACTCTGTCGTGCTTCTCATTCTTCCCCCACGTCCTTCCACCTTCACATTGGTGCGATGGATACCAAGCATATCCAAAAGTTCCCAAAACAATACGTTAGCAAGATTGAAAAAATACATCTCCAACAACTCTCAATCCCATGTCCCACTCTTTTTGGCACTTGGAAAATTTAACTGTGACGTGTGAATACATACACGCGTGTATCCATCACGCCAATCTACAGTTGAATGATGTGGGAAAAATAAGTAGGACATGGTTCATGATACAAATGTATAAAATAGAAAGAAGTATAAAATGGTTGCGATGATTTAAAAGTAGTTCAAGATTCATGATATAAATTATCTTATGCGTATCATTTAGGAGTGAGTTTTTGGAAATAGTTGGACAAACTCCCTTTTTATGCTCTCAATATTTTTTGGCCACTTTGGGAACTCAGTGGTTTGGGGAAGAATTTTTTGGGTATTCTTGGAGATGCTCCACACAATGAGGTTGATTTTTGCCCCTGCCAACATATACGTGTCTATTAAGAGTGAATATTAGGAGACCGTCAAAGATGCTGTAAACATCATGATATGTATAGTTTCCTCCATGAATTTAACAAACATATGGACAGGTCTGGCATCAGTGTCTCGTGCATCTGACGAGAAGAAAAGAATGCCAGGATAGTGCAGGTTTCATATGGACAGGTCTGGAATACAAGTTGTCATGGATGTCAGCATGTGGTACAACTAAGCAAGTCTCAGAATGGGTTGTAATATCTCGCATTCAGGTGCAGATGAGGGCATGAGGCCTCTCTTGTCTATTGACTTTGCAGTACTGTATGCTGAACAGAGGGTTCCATAGAACGTTCCTGGACTAAAGTTTAGTCACCTTACATGAAACATGTATTCATGATTCAAAGCATTTCCCTCTTAAGAGGTGATGTGACGATATATAAACCAATATAACTATGTAGAGGCATAGCTAAGCTGGTGCGGCACAGAAAAAAGAGGTTTGGTTTTATGCCACAAAAGTACAGAAATTTCAAGCATCATGAGTTCGCATTATAGTGACTTCCATGCATGATCCATCAAGTCCAAGACGAAGTTTCCTTTATTTCAGCTATCACAACATTCTGCATGCACCAATATGCGCATCATCTACAAGTTCAAAGGAAGTAATTCCCTTCATCCCATTTCTAGAACACGCTCACTACAAAGTAGATAGCAAAAACATTTGTAGATAGCAGTACTAATAATAATATAAATAGCAATCAGCTCCAAGATACAGCTGTCAACGATTCTGTTAGGAAATTCGAGCATGAGGTTGGTATCATCCAGGCTTCTTCCTTCCAACGACCTCAGTTCCACAACAGCACCAGTGGTCAGTGGATTCCAAAAGTGGAGGCACACTGTCAGCTCCTACCTGGAATCAACCACCAAAAAAGCAACAACCAAGCTCTGTGTCTCATCAAAGGCTAGGAAAGTAGCCAATACGAGAGAAAGCACCGGAAATCAGTGCCTTATCAGTTGGTGAGTGGACACCATACTGCCTCCAAGTAAAGACACGATCAGAGAATTGTATATCCAGTTCATTGCGCATATACTACTGCTGTGCGATCAGAGAATTATCCAGTTACTGCCTTACTGCTATGGTACAAGCTTGCCACCAGTCCCCACAATATCCATCACTCCAAATTTCAGGTAAGGCTCATGCCGAGTACAAAATGAACGGAAACCAATAATGAATATGCTACAAAGTTGTGTAAATTACAGTTTCAAATCGACATTTCTTAGTTTGGGCAGTTTTGAATGGGCATTGACCACAGAAATATATCTCACTAGATATAATAACAATTGTAGACATGGTACAAAAACACAAACCCTTCCCCCGACGGTTTTAGTATCCCGAGTAATACCAACCACTGGACCCACACGTTTCCTGGCATGTAACAACTCTGAAAGTATAGCTCTATGAAAAAGAGACCGGTTTCAGCGGAAGCCACCATCCGTCCAAAATGTGCCACCGGATGTCCCGTTCTGGTTGCTCCCCTTGTTGGAGGTGCTGTGATTGTTGTAACTAGGACTATCAAAACCATCATCCTTCCCATCATCCCAGCCAGCCCAGGAGTCACTGCTCTGGTGCGGTTTCGCAGGCTCATCCTTACTGCCTTGGTCGTCCCAATCGTCCCAAGAACTGGAATTGTTGTTCTTCGACGAAGAATTTTGGGAGGAATTCCAACTGTTGCCATTGGTCTCGTGCTCAAACCTTTGGTAACGCTCACTGTTCTGCTCGCTGCGTTGCCAATCCTCTCCCCAGCCGCTCACTCCTCCTTCCTTGGCATATTCCTCGACCTTTTGTGAGGCCAATGCCATAACTCCTCTCATGATCCCCCAGGTCTTGCTGCCAATCTCGGCAGTTTTATTGGCAACAACACTGACAGTTTCGTTCACCTTCTGGTCATAGCCCCCTTCCTTCATCTGCATTCCAGACGAACAGCATTATCAGACCAAAAACAGTGATATAAAACACGTGGATTATAATTCAACAAAAATATGGTTTGATGTAGACTAGCACCAACTAAGATTGTTGATATGAAGTTTGATATGGTTTGTTCAATGAAGATCATGCTACAAAACAAAGACTGAATATTTAGTGTTGATAGAAGAATATTGCATACAAATTAAATGCAGCATTCCTAATGTAATATACAAGAAAATATTCCTGAGCATGACTTTGTATTGAAGTGTAGTGTTGTTGCAATAAGATTCAAAAAAGAAGTGTTTGAGAAAAAAGATTTACAAAATAAGCTATATAAGCTCAGTGAACCCCAAAGAGGGGTTCATACTCCATAGCCAATGCATAACTACACCCAGGAATCAATTGTTGCAGAGCAGAATAGGTAAGGAAGCATGAGTCACCTTTGATTGGATTTCTTTTGTGCCGACTTGGACAACACTGGCAGCAGACTGGGCCGCAGATGCCGCAACTAGTGAAAGGCGACCAAATCCCTGAGAAAAGACGTTATGGTAAGCAACTATATCAGACCAATATACAGTTACAAAACAAGGTATAATGCTGGAGTCACCATAAGTGTAACTAAACATCACATGCAAAGTAAGCTGAGGGCAATAATGCATCAACTGCTATTCAACCACACCATGTTGGTTCAGCTCGAACACATGGCAGCATGCATAAATATTTGCTTTAAATAAGAAATTCAAACAAGTGATAGTGGCCTTCTGCAAATATGTTACAGGCAGAGCTCAGTATGTTCCTGTATCCAGTAAATGGAATGAGCAAAGCATCATCACTATGTTGAGGTGTTCAGGCTTCTGAAACTTGATTAGGACACAGTACTAATGATAGAGCAACTGAATTATGTTTGTAACAATAGTTGCAAGTTGCAAAAATGCTCCATTTTACAGTCAAATATATAGTAGCAATGAATAAAATTCAGAGCCAACTATTTGTAGGCAAACATATACTACATAGTAACTGTTTTTTTTCTACAAATTGGTGGTATATTTCCAATCAATGGAAAATATGCTATGCTCTTTGTCTTTGTGATAAATAGCGTGTGAAGTTGATTTGTTCATTACAAGTAGCAATAGCACAAAGATGATCTTTTTACCTGAGAGACGACCTGCAAGACATCGCCCTGGGCAGCACCGCCGTTCCTGTTAGCCGACGGCGCTGGGCTGGATCCGAACCCAACGTACTTGCCGCCCTGGGATGGCGGGATCCCCTCAGGCTTGGACTCGTTCTCCGCCATCCTCCTGGCGAAGAAGTCCTCCTTATTAGCCGCCGACGCCTCCAGCTGCTGCTTCGTGTACATGTCCTGCGTTGATTTGGACCTCGGCGGCTGCCTCCCTGAGTGCGCCCCCGCGGCGGCGAATGATCCAACCGACTGATTCCGCCTCATGTCCGGCCGAAAATCGTCGTCCCAGTCGTCCCACCCGCCGCCGCCGCCGCCTCCGGAGGCGGCGGAGGTGTGAACGGGCGGCTTCCTAGCGGGGGCGGGCGCGCCAGATCCGGGCGTCTCCTTGACTACGGGCGGGTCGGTCCACGGCTTGCCCTCAGCGAGCGCGGCGATGCGGTCGCGGTAGGCGGCCGCGGCGTTGGAGTTGTACTTGGCGACGTGGGGCGTCTCCTTGGGGACGCCGCGCGCCGTGAGGAAGGCGTTGAGGCGGTCGTTGCCGCCGGCCTCCATCTTGCGGAGCTGCGCCTCGGTCCATGAGTCCATGGTGACCGAGCGCACGAAGCTGATGTGCACGCCGAGGCCCCGGTGCTTGCCCGAGCACTCGAGGCACATGAACACCCCGTAGGAGACGCTCGCCCACTGCGGGTTCCGCTGCGCGCAGTCCACGCAGGTCTTGTTCCCCGTCTGCGCCTGCAGCTCCCGCAGCCGCCTCGCCGCCGTGGACGCCATCGCCGGATCGGATCTGCGCCTCCCCCCCGGATCCGCGGCTGGGTGGGTGGCGCGCGGGCTGGACGCGCGGAGGGGAAAGGGGGAGGACGAGGCAGAGAAGAGGAGTCGCCGACACCGTGACGGGCGAGGGGTCAAATACGGTGACGCGGACGCTTCTGCCCCTGGCAGCGCGTGGGCGGTGCTCAGGGCAGAGCGGTAATACCCCTCATCGCTAGAGGGTAGCGCCGGGAGACTGGCTGGCGGGGCGTGGCCGAACCGAACAGGGGCCAACTCCTGACACCGACAATATGGGCCCAGCGCGCAGGGAAGGAGGAGGAGAAGAGCGTGAGGCGTTCGGGCCACCGAGATGAGCGGGCGGCCAGCCAGGCGCGGACGGTTTCCCGTATCCGACGCGCTCTCGGCAGATTAAAAGGAGGCGGCGGCCCACCAGTGGCGTCTCTTGGCCCTCGTCCTCGCAGAAACCGTCGCGTCGCCAAAACCCTGACGAACTCTCGCCGGTTTCGCGTTCCCCATCTCGCCGTAGCGCGCCACTGGCCGGCTCCAGGTCTGTGCTCGGGAGCGAGCTTTGATTATGCCGGCGTCGGAGATGGAAGCGCCTGCTGCGTCCGTGCACGCCTCGGCGGCGGCGGCGGCCGCTGATAGCCAGGAGGAATCGGCGCCCGCGCCCGCGGCGGCAAACGAGGAGGCGCAGCCGGCCGCAGCCGCGGTGCCCGCGCTGTACGTCGGCGATCTGCACGAGGACGTGGCGGAGGAGCACCTGTTCGACGCCTTCAGCAAGATCGGCACTGTCACGTCCGTGCGTGTCTGCCGCGACAACGCCACAAGCAGATCTCTCCGCTATGGATACGTGAACTACTTCTCTCGCGCCGACGGTACGTTCGAGCACTCGATCGATCGCGCTTGATCCGGGCGCGCGCAGCTAGCAAGTCCCGTTTTTTTCGTGCCGGCCGTGAAGCTTTTACTCGGGGATTAGATTACAGCCGGTTGTGATTGCGAGATTTCGAATGCTTTTGCTCGGGGATTGGATTTTGATTAGTGAGGAATAGGGTAAAATCAGATCTACCAGAACAAGGAGGCGGGTAGAGGAAGGCCTCATGCTTCCAGCATGCGTCCATGCAAAGTTTCAAGCGCAGTCTACGTACTTTACGCTGTTTGGCTTACGTGATGTATGAACTTAACACGTACAATAAGCATTGTAGATTCACGGATATGATACTCTTTTAGCTATATTGTGAAAGTTAATAGTAAACTGATTGTTGATTGTTGGATAATTTTGGGAACTTCTTTTTCTTTTCTGGAATGATGAGAAAGTGATATATATCCTGCATGCGTAATAATTCTTAGAATGAAGTGACCATATCTCTCGTTGCATGGTCTTTGAACAGTGCACTTTATTTTTCTTTTGCTTGAATAATGAACTGATGCTTTTCCTGCATGAGTATATGAATATAGATTTTTTTTTCTTCTTTTAGAAAATGATCATCTACTAGCTAGGAAGTGATCATATGCCCCTTTAACATATTTGCATTGGTGCGCTATTAGAAGTATGAGCAGCACTCTACTTACGTTATTACGTGTTGCATCATCGTCTTGGACAATGCATTTTCTAAATAAAATTAAATCGATATGCTTTGTAGTATTAGCACTCTCCCGCATAGAACTTGGTTAATTATTGCACACAATCTTCTATATTAATTTAATCTTTTCTTCATCACAGCCAAGCGCAACTTACCATGTTATTTACTTTTATGTAATTTAATTTCATCTAGTAAGATTCTGACTAGATTGCTTACATTCTGTCAGCTGTGGTGGCTCTTGATAAGTTGAATCATAGTTTGGTTTTGGATAAGCCGATAAGGGTGATGTGGTCCAACCGAGATCCAGATGCTAGGAGAAGTGGTGTTGGTAACATTTTTGTTAAGGTATAGTTGCAATAAATCTTCACCATACAAATGCATATGTCCTCCATGTGTATTATAAATATAAAATACTAATTGGTTTTGTTATATGAAATTTACAGAATCTTAGTAATTCTGTTGACAATGTAAGCCTTCAAGAATTGTTCTCCAAGTTTGGAGATGTTTTATCTTGTAAAGTTGCCAAAAATGAGGATGGGACTAGCAGAGGATATGGGTTTGTTCAATTTGCATCACAGGAGTCAGCAGATGAAGCAATTGGGAACCTCAATGGCTTCCTTTTCAATGATAGAAAATTGTAATGTCCATGTCATTTGCATTAATTTATCATTATTTGTAGTATGTTTTACATATCTATAATTTTTTTTTTGACAAATTTTGCAGGCATGTAGCTACTTTCATCAAGAAAAGTGAACGGTCTGCAAATAATGATGACAAGTTTACTAACTTATATATGAAGCATCTAGATGATGACATAACAGAGGAACTTGTTAAATTGAAGTTCTCTCAGTTCGGTTCAATAGTTAGTGTGAGGATTATGAGGAGACCTGATGGTTCATCTTTGGGGTTTGGATTTGTTAGTTTCCAAAACCCTGAAAGTGCCATTAAAGCGCAAGAGACCATGCATGGAATGCTACTTGGTATGTTCATTCCCAAAATAATTTAAATTATATTAAATCAACTAAAGTTTTTATTTAAATATACAAAATATTATATGATTTATCTTGTCCTAATTTTTTTAAGGATCAAAAGCATTATATGTGGCGAGGGCTCAAAAGAAGGAGGAAAGGAAACAATATTTGCAACGC
>DXKC01000317.1:0-21620 GCA_031170775.1 Cymbopogon citratus
AAAAAAATTTGTATCTTCTTTACTCGATTCGTCTCTGGGTCAAGATTTATGTTAGAATTTGGAGGTCACTAAACAAGCCCTAGTGACTCAGAGTCGGACACAATCAAAGATTCCGCTACCTTTATAAGGCCGATCACGCCAGCCACCTCCATGCTCAATCCGCTGAGACGCGCGACGCCGGCAGCCGCCATTCTGAACGCAGCCGCCCCCGAGACGAAGATGCCTGGCAATTGCCGAGACGCGCACGACGAACTCGGTTTGAAGGCGATGGACTTGGCTCCTGCCGAGCACTCTGCCCCTGATCGGCGTCTGACGCTGAGGAAGAGGCTCGGCGAGAAGATGGAAGCGCTCCGCGGCATCCTCAGGAAGGCCGAGCTCGTGGTCCACAAGAACGTCGACGAGGGTTGCCAGGCACCTCGCCATGGCGAGGACGGGCGTTTCTTGGCCGCAGAAGCACGGTCAGAGACCATGGAGACCAACCGGATTCCATCTGACAAGAAGGGGAAGACGATGCCACCCGTGGACGTGGAGATCATCAAGCCCCGGATGACACCCGTGGAAAACTTCGAGACCCCACGGATATCGACGGCCGATCAGACACCGTGTGCCAAGAAAAAGAGGACGACGCCACCCGTGGAGATCATCGAGCCCCGGATATCGAAGGAAGAGATGTTCAGCTTGCCTGGGCCGAGGCTGCGCACTGCTGATGGGCTTGGTCTAACTGGGAGAGTGAGCGGGCGGACTGCGGAGCAGGCCAAGAGCACGGATCAAAAGAAAGGAGATCAAACCGCTTTTCCAAACTATTTTAAAACCATTTAAATTTTCAAACTCTCAAGTTTACAAATGATTTTAGAGATCTACTTTAAATATATATTCAATATTTTATTTTTTCCAAATATATTTTGAGAACCCTTTAAACCAACATTCACATTTACAATACATTTTTAAATATATATTCGGTTTTGAAACGTAACTTTTGAAGTCTTATTTTCCAAAAAAAAAAAAACCCAGAGAATATGATCCTATTCGTGGTTTGGTTGAGTTTTATAAATTCATTTTCCATACAATAAAATACTGCAAAGGCATGAATAACTTTATATATAAGTTTTTATAAAAAGCCATGTTCTTTTCTATTCATAACCCAAAATAGGAATTTTGGGGTATGACATCTTATTAGACATGTACTCCCTCCAATCCAAATAATAAGTCATTTTAAAAATCTTAAAGAGTCAAAGCATTTTAAGTTTGACCAAAATTATAGAGAAAACTATAAAGATTTATGACATCAAATAGATATTAAATAAAAATATAAGTAACAAAGATTCTAATGGTGTAATTTGAGATGGAGGAAGTAGTTATTAGGATGGAACTAAAAGATCGAACCAATGAAGCCATCGGTTCGCTGAACCGATTGAACGGTTGGTTCGATAGTTGTAGACCGAATGAATTGAACCGCCCATAGATACCTCAAACTAGTGCGATATCATAACATACAATTGATCACATATACAAATAAATTTATAAAGAACACAATTAAATAATTAACTTCCAACTAATCTATCCAAAAATCCAAATAAGATATTCCAAATCATTGTGCGTCTATTGGTGTTTCTTAACTCAAATAATATCATCTCCAAAATATAATAATATAATAATAAAACATCAATGTTTCATAAAAATCTTCCTTTTTTGAGTCATATAAAAGTCTTCCTTGTGCCTTCGCTTCAATAAATTTGCAGTGCTAATTATATTTTGTGGCTATATGATTTGGTAGATGCAATTGATTTGGAGTCAATAATGCACAAGACGATCGATGGTCACCATTAGTTCATATTCTATTGGTGTCACAGTTTAGTTCTTCCTCAATGAAGGATGTGTATAATACACATGCCCTCGAACCAAACCAAATGGATTTTGATCCAGTAAGGTTTTAGGGTTACAATTGTCCATAAGAGGAGGCGGCTGAGCGTGTTCGTATGCCGGCGTAACCACCACCCCAGTTATTATTCGTGTTCGTGTCGGAGCCGGACACGAATCATAATCGAATAAGGCGCGGCGTTCTTCCATAAAGGCCGATCCGGAGGGTCGAGTATCGAGTCCAGCCCTGGTACGTCTCACGCCAGCCCCCGCCGTCTCCCACCACCACCCGAGGCGTGACGCCGGCCGCCGCCATTTCGCGTAGCGCGAGCGGGAGGACGCAGGCGACCGCAGCCGCCGCCAAGAAGATGCCTGGCTATCGCCGAGTCGCGGCGCGCGACGAACTCCGCTCGAAGACGATGGACTTGGCTGCGCCTGCGGCCGAGCTCTCTGCCCCTGATCCGCGCCTGGTGATGAAGAAGAGGCTTTGCGACGAGATGGACGCGCTCCGCGGCATCCTCAAGAAGGCCGAGCTCGTAGTGCGCAAACCTGCCGACAAGGGCCGCGCGGCACCTCGCCGCGGCAAGGACGGGCGTTTCTCGGCCGCGGAAGCCCAATCGGAGAAGGACGGGCGTTTCTTGGCCGCAGAAGCTCCATGTCCCGAGAGAACGAAGGTGATGCCAGCCGTGGAGATCATCGAGCCCCCGCCTCAGATACCAAAGGCCGATCCGATTCCATGTGCCAAGAAAAGGAGGACGACGCCACCCATGGAGATCATCGAGCCCCGGATGTCGAAGGATGAGATGTTCAGCTTGGTTACCCGACTGTCGTCGCTGTCGTCGAACATGCCGGCGCGCATCGTCGAGTTCTTGAACAAGGAGTGCACCGGTCACGCGGACGAAAAGGCTGGCGAGATAGAGATCGATCTGGGATCCATGAAGCGCTCCGCCATGTTCGAGCTCCAGAAGTTGCTGGACGAGTTTGCTGAAGAAGAGAAACGTCGGCAGCAGAAAGAGAAGTCGATGAACGCCTGCAGATCCATTAGTTGCTCGTCGCCCCGTGAACTAGAGGAAGGCGAGTTCATAGAGGACGGTGGGATCATCAAAGAAGGCGATTTCATCAAGGATTGTGGCGCTACTGCGGAAACATGCGTCGGCGATGCTTCTCCTGTTGTTGCAACCCCTGAGACCGCAAAGAGCCCAAGCAACAGCAGTTCGTCAGGATCTTCTTGCAGCGATTCATCAAATTCTGACAGCAGCGACTCAGACTCCGATGATGAATGCGTGATAAGCAATGTGGCTCCTGCTGTTCTTCCCATAACCAAGGCCGACGCATCTGCCATAGCAATGCCAGCCAAGGGCCTTTGCTCACCACCACGAATACTTGAAGATGGAGAGATGACAGAGAAGGAGGTGATCGACATATGTGGCGACGCCAGTCCTATTGCAACCGAGAAGTTTGTTGAAACAGCGAAAACCCCCAGCAGCAACAGCAGTTCGTCAGGATCCTCCACCGGCAGTAGCGGTTCATCTGGATCTTCATGCAGCGATTCATCCGATTCCAACAGCAGCGACTCTGACTCTGATGACGAGTGTGTGACAAGCAGTCCAGCTCCTGTTCTTCCCAAGACAAATGCCTCCCCCATGGCAATGCCACACAAGATTCTCAGTCCCATCGCTAAAACCAGGAACAGCCGAAGAAGTAGCAACAGTTCATTACTTGCAGATGGCCAATGCGTCAGAAGCAGGCCGGCTCCTGCCGTCCGTCCCGAGCAATCGAAGCCGCAGCCGGCTGCACAAGGCACTGTTCGTCATTTCTGTGCCATGGGTTTCGCGAAGAAGCGCGAGCTCGAGAGGCAGAGAGCCTACGAAAAGCTGGAAGAGATGGAGAGGAACGCGAAGGCGAAGCCCATCTTCGACTGGATACACCTGAGCCACTTGAGGCAGCTAGGGATCACCACCACGGTGGAGTACGCTGTCAGCTCGGAGCGGCGTTTTCCTCCTGGCCGTGGCTGCCCGGTGCAGAGTCTACTTGGGCTCTTCTTGAAAGCAGAGTAGCAGACCACGGGTATGGTCAGATGGCAAAGGAGCCACTAGATACTCCAAGACCTATTTGAAATTTATTACAGCATATTGATGTATTAGTGTTTATGTAATCCGGCTGTGCTTTATGTCGCACAGTATGATGTAATCGTAATGTTGTAATCTGTATGTTCTTGAGTGTTGAGCCCTACCAAAGCTTATTGGGCATGATCATTCTAGTGAACCTGATGTATATGTAAAGAATATTACCTTGAAAACAGTTAACATTGTGCCATTGTGTTATACACTTATACTTGTACTCTGTTATATGATGAGAAAGTTTTATATGGCTATCTATGTTTGCAGTGTAAGCATGAAAATATTCATATATTCTAGGGTAGAATCTATCCGCGGCATTATAATACAAAACTTTCTCAACATCCCTGAATAAAATCAATTCATAAAGTTGTCTCAAAGTCATACTTTTTTACTTATTTATGACATCAAATTAATATCATTAATTAGGTACACCAAAAAAACATATTTCTATAACATGATTATTTGATATCATAAACATTTATCTTTTTTCTTAAAAATTGGTCAAACATAAAAAAATTGAGTTAAAACAATTCAAGAAATTAAATTATTAAGAGACTGAGTGGAGTATATGTTCATCAGATTCACCCAGATGCACCCTCCTATAATGCAACTGCATTTGGAGCAAAGCCAATTTTGTAGACTTGGTCCAAGTCAGGAACACTGGATGCAGCAGGTTAGCCATTATCCGATTAATGCAATAGTTAGAAAAAAAAAGCTAAGTCAATTTTACCAAAACCCCTGGGCGAACTCCTCCATCGTCTCTGAGCAAGTCAGCCATGAAGTGTCCTGCCCGTAGGCTGTCTCGTCTCCCATTGCACTGCATCAAGGTTTGAGAAAACAGTTGCAAGCACAGAAGTGCTGATCCAATGTTTGAGATGATATAAGCTCTCTCGAGCTTGCTTCAGCGTTAGTTACTTTTCAGTAAGGCATGACTGATTGCAACACATCTCTGCCAAAATATGCCTGAGATGTGCCTATCAATTTGTTTCCCACACCTTAAGGCACGGTTTGACAAAGGTACATGTTATGTGAGACATAATGCTAAAAAGTGTGGCCAGTAATAGAGTTGTGATATAGTAGAACCAAAAACCACCTACGAATATGTGGTGTAGGACATTCTGGATACAATCCAAACATAAACACACATTGAGACACCTAATAAAAACAGTATATGATTATATGCACTCAATTACCCCACGCACCAACAAAAAAATAGACATACATGAGAAGTAAAAGTTTCCATGACCAACAGTTCTGGGCAGCAAAAAAAATAAAATATTATCAGATGTAGGGGAAATAAAGTATGGGACAGAGAAGGCAAAGAATTAATTTAACTCTGTATAATTTCACGAGTAAGCCACCAGCATAACCCAAATCCTACCACCCAGGTCCCAGCTCAGACTAACTTCAGCTATCAAGTAGACTAACCTAAATATTAAGTACTAAAGGGAGGAAAATAAAAATGGTTTTCTGAGTTTGCAAAAAATGTACAGAGTTCATTTGTGAGGTTTCACATTGGAAACGGGCTCCTGTGGGCAAGCGGCTCATGCAGTAATGACACCCGACATCCATGGAACAGCGACAGGAGCAGTCGGATGAGAATCTCTGTATGGCTCAGAGTACCGATCTTTGAAGTTTAATCTAGGGTGGTCAGCCTGAAATAACAAACCAATACAGCTGAAATTACTTCTCAGGTGGAACAAGATCCATTCTGAATGGAATACCAGGGTTTTAATGACTACATTAGATCAAACGTGAAAAAAAAAGAAGTTTCATTTGGAAGGAAGAGTCCAAGAATAGCATCTCACTATTATGTAGCTAAAGGGAATTTATTAAATAAAGAAAGAACCTGTATATTCATTCATATTTCCTGACATGGTCAAAACTTTGAAATAAAAAATATATGAATGTTAAGTCATGAAAGAATAAATTCAAGAGAACTAAAACTAGCATTTTGTAGTTTCAGCCCATCAAGTACAGATATTAGATCTCCAATGTGGAGAATCAATTTCTGGGCATGAATATTTTAAATATGAGAGCAGTTTTCGTGCCCGGGTGGCTGGCGCCTTGGATATCTGGACCATCCATTTCCGTCAGCCCAATCGACATCAGTAAAAACTTCCAAGCAAATGTTCAATATTTTTAGTGATGCAGAATAAAGTTGCTACAATATTGCAGCATATTTTTTTATTTTCATATGCATCATGGAGTCCATTTTTTCCTGGTCAATGTTCCATCTGAGGTACCATTCCAATAAATCAGTCATCGCAGAAATTTTGGAGAGCTCGAGTAACCATAACGAAACACATTCCAGTGCGTGGTAAGAAATTTTCCACCACGCCAACATGAAAACTTCTGTTAAAATGAATCATAGCAATCGCAAGCAATGCCCTGGATGTTGGGGGCGCCATACAAAGTATCCTCTAACAAGTAACTAAATTCTGTTATATCAGCAATTCAGCCAAAATGGGCCACCAAGAAACAGACAACCTAGAACACGGAACAGAACATGTTTCCACCAAAAGTTTGTACAATATGGTGGACATATTGAGTTATTAACTAAACAATTGAAAAAAACTGTTTTATCAAGTAAAAGGAAAAATAACTCAATGCCAGGCCACCAGAATTGTACCGGCTGCACGTGCACTGCCTGCTCTATCCACTGCCCAAAACTACCTACACTTCATGTGTCCTACTGTTGTTACTAAACCAACACTTGTATCACATATGCAACAAACATAACACAATTTGTAAGTCACTATCCCAGGAAACAGGACAAATTTGGTAATAATGAACTAACATCGCCAACTGTGCATGAGAGCTCGACTTAAGTATATTCTCTTATATTAATTAAGTACTTCAATAAACACATAGATGACAACAGAAAAATACCTGCTTCAACCAGCATTCTTGATGTTTGTGTTCATATTTGTCTGGGGAGTAGCATCCATACTCAGACGGACAGTAAACCCAAATATTACACTTCAAAGCTCCTGGTCTGGCCCTCTTAGCCTGATCTATACAGGCTTGACAGCAATCTGCGGCACTTTCTTTGTGATGTGTTAAGCCCCATCTAATAGCAGTGCCACCATAATCAGTATGCAGTTCAGTATTGCATTCAGGGGGCAAAGGTGGACCTGGTATTATCTCTTCATCTGCAACATTAACATCATACATCAATCAAGAATTATTATTCAATTGTCTAATGTCGCAATTTAAAATTGCTGTACAATTTGGTAGCCATTAATGACCCGTTAGACCTAATCAATAATGCTGGCAACATGAACAGTGTAAACGAAAAAACCTTCTGGTTCATTCTCAGGCTTGTCATCATGTTCAATATGATATATAGTGGGAGGTATCCAAAGACCAATGTCCTCCAATAGCATTTGCCAGTTAAACTCCAAGGCTCGCTTTAAAATCCCTAAATATTGAACCATAGGACATTATAAATGTTAAAAAAATAAATAAGTATAAATATGTCATCATAGTAGCTTCAAGTAAGCACACATACTTGATTCTTCACTGGAGAGGCCAAAATTTGATAAATTCTTAGCAGATGTACTTCTCATGTACTTAAGCTTCTCAACACGCCATGCTTCTACAACTTCTGGTGTGTATTAGAAAAATGGAAGGAAAAGATTATTTAGTTAAGTAAACATATAAAATAAATCATGACTAACACTACATATATTTAGCCTTGCAATTAATAACTAAGTGGTACATACTTCTACAGATTAAATGCACAACCAGAAAATAATTTTAGATTTTTTTAACGGTTGACGAGGAGAGAGATCAAATAAAAAGGAACTCGCAGGGGAAATTTCGGCTGGACCCCGCCCAGGCAATGAATTCAATCAAATCTGCGGTCTAACCTATATCCCCCTCGCTTACTTTTTTTTTAAAAAAAAAGAAGGTCTCACATACAACCCTAAAAGGGAAATTCATTATGATATCAGTAATAGTAAACCTTCCTAAACCATCAGTACCACTTATTACTTCACTGCCGTTATTTGTTTAAATACGAGACCAAATCATATCTTACAAGCACCTTTATAAAAAACAAAGAAAATCACAGTTCCTCTTGTCCTATTCCCTGTTTTCATATCGGACGTCCTTATCGCAAATCTGTGCTCGATAAGGGCGTTCGATTAGTTTTGGTCGATTAGTTACCTTATCGTCCGACTAATCACGACTAGTCACGATTAGTCGTCCGATAAGCCTTGCTGGACGATTAGTTGGGCCAGTATATTGGGACAAGGAGAACTCGGCCCACCTTTAGCCGGCCCATTAGGGTTTAGCAGTGACTCAGTGAATGAGTGAAATAGCAGCCGATAGATATCTTCTAGCTCCCGCTCGCCACATTTCCCTTTCCCGCTCAGCTCTGCTCTCCGCTCTCCGTCCCAACCGCCGGTGGACGGCGCTCCGCCCGCATCTCCTCCGCCTGCGCCCTGCCCCTGCATCTCAGAATCTCCCTCATCGTCGTCCCCAACTCCGTCTGCGGCTCCGCATCTCGCCGGCGCTCGCATCTCTGTCCGCGACTCGCCAGCGTCCGCATCTCAATCTGCGCCTCTCGCCGGCGTCGGCAGCTCCGTCCGCGCGTCCACCTCTACTCGCACCTCCACCTCCGCCCCTGCCTATCTCCTCCCGTGCCGGAACCTCTGTTGTCTGCTCCCATCACCTCTGTCTGCTCCCATCAGGCATCAGCAAGCACAAATTACAGGTAAGTGGCCAAATCACCATGGTAATGATTCATTAGGGACATGATTTCATATATTTACATCATATATGTATAGTATATACATGGTCGATCAGGTCATCTAGGCACCAGGACGACTAAATGTCCGATTAGCCCGACTAGACCGATCAGACCGACTAATCGACCCTGATCGACGACTAATCGCGATTAGTCGTCTGATCGGTGGTCTAGGACTAGCCTCGATAAGTCGATATGAAAACAGGGGTCCTATTGACTAATATAATGAATGCCAGCCAATAAGGTTTCCACAAATCAGACAAAACTGGAAGAAAAAATCCATTGAGGATAAGAAGACAGATAAAAGAAGCAGCGCATAAATGGCAAGTCCATGAATAAGCATGCTGGAGTTGTAAGCTGCCAGAACCCAGAAGACAGCATTTGGCTTATAATCTTTTACAAGGTTATCATAGAAATGATGGCCCATACTTCTCAAAACTCAAAGTATGGATGGGATTAATTGTTTTCGTGTGAAATTACAAAAACGAGTACTCCTTCAGTATATTAGGTGCAAGCAAAAGCTAGGTAACTAGAAAAGCCAAAGCACGCGCCTACAAAAGCCAAAGCAACCTATAATTTAGGACTGATGGAGTAGAATAGAGAAGGGAAATAAAGAAACATGAGAAGTCCACAAGGACCTATATTCTGCTTTCTCGAAGAATTGGAAATGATCAGGTAAAGCTCGTCACAATGTATCTTTTTCAGAACTAAGAACTGGACTTAGGCGTGAGGAGCCTAACAAAGCACCATAAAGGCGTAATGGTCCAACTAGCCAAACACAGGTATGCACAGTCAACCACAGTAACATGGACACATGATTGCGAACTATAAAGGAACACGACATTCCAACCCGAGTACTGAAAACAGCAGAGCAACCATCCAGATACACCGGGACAATAATTCCAACTTGGTAAGTCAACTAAATACGAAAACAGAACTACCTGGCAGTACCAAATCAAAGGATAACAGAATTACAAACCTCGCTGCTCCGTGGTATTAGAATTCTCCCCCAAATCGTGCAGCCTCTGCAAAATCTCAAGCGAAACTTTCTGCTTCAGCTCGAGCGGCAGCTCCCTTCGCCTCTCCTCTTCCCTCGCGAACACCTTGCGCAGCTCCTTCACCTTCTCCCAACAGACACCAAAACCCAATGTCACAAAAGCTTCAGATCACCGCTTGAATGGAACACCGGAACAAACTGAATTCCAGAAACAAGAGCTCTGTAGAACAGCCGTACGCCCGTACCGCTTCAACGAGCTCGACGGGCTCGGCCGCACGGCGAATCCGGATCGAGTCCTCCACCCACCTCATCTGCTCCCTGGAATACTTCAGCTCCCCGCCTAAAACCACGGACACGAACTCAATCAGCAGATTAATTCGATCAAAACAACCGGACGGACTAACAGTGAGCTGAACTGAGGAGAGGGGAGGGGAGAATACAGCGTACGTTTGGGTGCAAATGTGAAGGAGCCGGGAGCGTAGAGCGCGCGGGCCACGAGCAGCGCGGCGACGAGGTTCCCCACGCAGAGCGCGACGGCGACGCGGCGGCAGGTGCACCACCTCGCCGCGGCGGCCGCGCGGCCGCCGAGCCGCAAGCCCCTCACCATCACCATGGCGCCACGGGCGGAGCCATCCTGGTACCGCTGGCCGCCGGCGCCGGCGCCGGCGGGCTCCACCCCCGCGCGGCGCTAGGGTTCCGATTCCGCACGCCGGAGCTCGCCTCGAGCGACGAGCTGCTGTAATCACACTGCCGCACGGTACGGCAGCACTAGTGCGCGCTCACGAGCGGAATGTGTTCGATGCCGGAGGTGAACCGGTGACGCCACTCGCTGACAGGTGGGTCCGAGCGGAAGCTGAGGTGCAGGTGCCATGGATCGATCGAGCGTCCGATCTTCGTGGTGGACCGTGTGCGGCGGAGTGGCCCGCACGCCGGTTCGCGGGTCCACTGTTTACGTTCGGTAGGATTGATTAGTCATTGTTTACCGTAGGAATCTGAAGCTGATTACAGTAGTTCGTAGAAGAGAACCTGAGATGTTGGAATGTTCCGGCGTAGACTAATGACAAGTTGCTCACTATTACTGTCTCGGAAGCCAACTTTTTTATGGCTAGTTGTTGCTGCGTCAGAAGCCATTTTTTGTGTGGTGCGAGAAGTGCAGAAATGCAGTGTTTATTTGCACTGCATTTTATTTACTACTACGTCCGAAGATTAGTCATTGTTTACCGTAGGAATCTGAAGCTGATTATAGTTAGTTCGTAGAAGAGAACCTGAGAATGTTCCTGCGTAGATTATTTGGAGTAGTCTAATGACAAGTTGCTCAACATTACTGTCTCGGAAGCCAACTTTTTTATGGCTAGTTGTTGGTGCGTCAGAAGCCATTTTTTGTGGGGCTGCGACAAGTGCAGAAATGTAGTGTTCATTTTGCACTGCATTTTACTACTACGTCCGCAGAGGGTAAGAAAAAGTAAGGTGTATATTCTTTTTTTAGTAAGGTGTATATTCTATTTTTGCTAGTATAAAGCATGACAGCGAAGCCTAGCAGTGACAGCGCTTGCAAAGTTGACATTTCACTTCAGAACCTAAATTACTTTCTTAGATTTTTTTTTCAGGAAACTTTTTTTTAGATGCATTGCTACTGCCATGGCCTCGGCCTTCGGCCTTTCGCGGGGGTCCGTCCAGTTTCTTGCCCACTGCTACTACAGGCCCAGTCGCCCAGCATTGCCGCCAAAGTTACCGGCCCATCTCAGCGCAAGGGCGAACAAACCCGCCGTGCGTCAGGTGACTTGGCTCCAAACTGAGATGTTCATTGTCAGTGGTGTACGGCATCTGCGAAAATTAGCTGAAATGCGACGCCCGACGGCGAGCGGAACAGAGACAGCGAGTCGGCGGGGGCTCTTTCTCCTGCTGATTGTTAAATTGATGCACCAGAGTGCTGACAGATTTCAGTTTGTTTGCCACTTGGTAAAAATGGTCAATCCACTTCTTGACTGCAAAGTACCATTTTCTTAATATATTTATTACAGAATTTCACGATACCCTCTTCTGAAGTCAGCCTTAGAGTAGTTTCGTGCAATTCTATTGCACTTCAACACAGGGCAATGAAAATTGCACGAGTATAGAATAGCCAGGTAACAACAGGCCTAGTGACAATATATGCACCGTTGACAGATATAACTGCAACAATGCAATTCAAGCCGATAATAACAGAACTCAAACACAGGGAGTTAACAAAGCAGACAGAAGTAATAATAAAAGGACTAAAGAAGCACTGATCAATCTGAAACACGACGAAGTTTTAAGTCTCAACAATGCGTCTCGAGGAGTCGAGGTAGCAACACTCGTTCAGTCAAATTGTCTGCACTGCGGCATTTGCACAAACAAATCGCGTGCCCTGCCATGGATCGAGAGAGGCAGCAAAGAGAAGACGCCACGACCTCACCGCTAGACATGGGAGCACACGACCGAAGAACAAAAACACGGAGAAGAATAATTCTCAAGGGAACCAGCTACTGCTCCTCGGCGGCGGCGGCGGCGGCGGCGGCGGTGGGAGCAGGGTGGGCGGTGAAGATGCGGCGGAGGTGGGACGCGAGGGCGCCGGACGCGTCGGTGTCGGCCTCCCTGTGGAGCGCGTCCTGGAGGTCCCGCATGCGGTGGGAGAGGTCGTCGCGCTCGCGGCGGAGGTCGGCGTTGTCGACGGCGAGGTCGTTGAGGCGGTGCTTCTGGCCCAGCGACCGCATGCTCATCATGAAGACGCCCGCCATCAGGAACAGCTGCACGAACCCTTCCTTGCGCTTCGCCGCGTTCGCCAGCAACCCCGGCGGGCGCCGGCCACCGAAGCCGCTGCCGCTCACGTCCGCCAGCTTTGCCTGTGAGGTTGGAGTTGGACTCGGTCCGGTCTCCGGTGGTGGGCTCTGGGCTCTTCTTGCGAGGGGAGGCAGATGGTGACTTCCCTTGCCTCTGGGGCTCTGGTAAGTGACGCGCTATGATTTCTCCGGCATCTCAGCCGTTCAAATCGAATCCAATGGCCCTTAGCGATTCAGAGAAAACATACGAGGGACGAGACTTCTCTGCCACGTTACACACAGGGTTGAAGCCTCGACCATGGAGTGTCGCTGCGCGAGCTCGGCAGCGGAGATGGTGCCATTGTCGTCAGCGTCCAAGACACGGAAGGTGTGATGCAGGTCCTCCTCGACGGCGTTCATTCGTGTCTGCTCACGAGGGTGGCGTGTTGAGCGCCGCGAACTCGTCCAAACTCCAAAGTCGGATCTGCCTGTGGTGGATCACCTGCAGTATAGGGCCGTCTCTGGGCATGTGCGACATGTGCGACGGCATAGGGCCTCTAAATTGTATAGGCCTCCAAATATATAGTCCATACATACTATATATATGGCTACAGAGTACAACAGTGACTTTCGCTAATTAGTAGATAGCACTCACGGCAGGTCATGCAGATGCAGCCCGATGAACAAAGATTTTGTAGCCGGCCGCTGGATGTTGCTATGTTTCCTGCGAGACATCGCAGACTTTCGTCTTCTATCACCGACGCCTGATAGCCCTGAAGGCCGCTAGCCACGAGAGCGCCCGAGCTGCGACCGTGACAACTTACGACTGACGGCAACAACGAGCAAGGCACCTAAACCTAGTCCAACGCTAGGTGCTTAGGCCCTCAAGGCAAATAGGCATATAGGATTGATTATGAGTGCATATCATTAAAGACTTCATTTCATGAACACTAAAAGATTAATGCTACTAAGTAAAGATTATATGACATAGGTACCATTCTTCATATATTTTATTGCAATGTACTATATTATATCGTAAATTTAGTCATATTTATATAAAGGAGATTGGTAATCAACTCAAAGCAATTTGATTGTAATTCAATTCACGACGATCATGAGTAGAAAGTTATATTCTTCAGTAATTGATAAACAACTCATAAATTTAGTCCAATTTTTCTAAACTAGTAGGCCTCATTTTCTAGTTTCGTACAAGGCCTCGAATTTCTCCAGGATGGCCCTGGCATATGTTACACTCCTTGAAGGCTTGTGACTATATCATAAAGATTGAATATAAAGCATGAAGCTATCGCTTCTCAAGTATAGAAGTTAAGACATGCGAGAATGGATATTATTAAGAATATTTAAAGTTTCTCTTGAAGTAGAACTTAAATCATATGCTTATAGATTTGTTATCATTTAATTCATATCCTAAAGTATTGATAGTAGTGGCCATGGTGCATTAAGTTTTTGATTCCTGTTAAATTAAGTAGGCAATGGTTAATTTGTTAGCTTGAAGACTACCATGAAATATTTACTATTCTTACTTGCAATTATTACCTAAAGTAAAGTATGTGTTAATTGTTCTTGGAATAAATTAGATTTATATGTTTCACATATAAATAATTGCCTATTTGCCTATCTAAATAAGTTTTGAATTATTTTATCTATAAAGAATCCTTAGTAAACCACGAAGGTTATAGTTACTTGTGCATGACTACCATGTAGGTATAGGAGAAACTGAATTTCCTATACGCACATGAACACTTCGACTATACTTGCATAGGAATGATCTTAGAAGGATTGTTTTAGCCAAGAAATAGTATAATCCTAGATCTAAGTATTTAATACTTCATCCAAAAAACTAGAAGTTTATTTACTACCCTCGATCTATTATTGTACACTGAATATTATTGTACACTGAATAGTACATTAGATATGTGAATTTAATGCCATAATCAATGAATACTAGAAGTATGATGTGATTCTATGAAACATTAGAAGTGATTATTCATTGATGATGCATGAAACAAATTTCTACTTGAAGTAATTATGGCATGAAAATGGGGAGGAATTTTGGATAAAGACATAAAAAAAATATGGGTAGTGTATATTTAATAGGCATAGCCTTCCTAAATCTATCTTTAAAGTGCATGTATCAGGACTTGAAATTCTGCCCCCGTCCCTTCCGACTGAGTTAACTTTCTCTACATCCACTAGTTGCAAGCTTGTAGCTTTGCATTTTGTTGTTATCTATATTGAACTCAATACCAACATTCCACATTACACATAAATGTGTGTCACTATTTTCTCTCATTGAGCTGCAACTATCTCCACTCTTGCATAAATATTAGCATATTAGCTATAATGTAGCTAGTAGCTACCTTTATACTTTCCTTATAAATTAACTAACTTGTATGCTATGTCTACATGGTTCCAATTGAACTAAAGAATAATTTGCTTTCAATGCATTGCATGCATAAGCAATAGATTAATCTATGGCCAAGCAGCTTAAGGTCAGGGGGAGTGAGTTAATATAAAATTTGCTCAATGGAGACTAACCCAATTTATGGGATGAATAATTGTGGAAATAAGATGTGGATAATACATTTATGATGATTTGGAATTTACGAAGATAAGGCATAAAGGGAATTTTGTATTTATGGCAATTAGAAAATTATAGAAGAAATTCCGTATGAATTTAAATGTTGTATATTATATACATTTTTAGTGTATGATCCATTTTTTATGTATGAGTACTTGAATTAATTTTAGGCTAAATAATAAATAAACTATATAATAAAATAGTTTTCTAAACTATAATATGTGCAAATCAGGGGGAGAACATCCCTGAGTTTATATGAACGCTAAACATGCTTAAGTGCACTTTATGTATTCTAACTATGAATTATTACCCCATCTTTAAATATGTGTATGAATATTTTTCATAAATTTTATCATAGCATACATAAATGGGCCTCCATCGGTAGTTGGAGATACATAAATTTGAATTATTTTAAGCTCATGATAGGGGATATCTTTTGAAGTATGCTATTAAAGATCTAATATTAGCATTAGGGGGAGAGAAAGCCTATTTTGAATGCCAAATATTATTTTCATGGAAGGAAAATGATCTATAAAAAATATTCCTTAAAGCTTGAAGCTGGAACATATCATACACTAAATCAAATAATTGTTTGAATAATGCTCTTGTGAAGCATGAAGCGGAGCATATGCCAGAATTTCTGAAAAAAATGAGAGGAGTAACTTGAAGTTGTAAACCAGAAGTTGTGTTTACTAATAATAAACTAAATGTTGTATACTATCAAGCTAAGATCTACGGGGACGTCTGTGGATTCTAGTTTAGTGTATACTTGTGAAATAAAATAAGAACAAACTCCTCCATTCTCACGAAGAGAACACCTCATGAAGAAGGTTAAGTACGTTATGAAGAGGATCATCATAAAAATGAAATCGAACACACTAAGCACGCACATCACTAAGTGTTGGATATGCAGAACAACAAATCATCTCTTGTTTGGGAAATAACAAAAAGGTATAATATCTCACATTGTGAAGATATTGAGAGAAAATAATAGTTGTCGACAACGCTACCTCTATAATTGCAATGTTTCTCTTATGAGAACCCGGATCCGGAAACAAATAAAGTCCATGGCAAAGTCGCCTGTAGCAATTATATCGGGTCAATGAAAAAAACAATTGAGGTTGAATCTTCTACTAAGAAGAAATGAATGTTCTGCTATATCTCTGGCAAATAAATTGAATGAATATGAAATATGCAGTTAATAAGTGGGTTACTAAATCCATATTATTCCTGAAGAATATAAATCATAGCTTATGAAAATAAATCTCATACTAAGTATTAAAGTCTAAGATATATATCATGAATAAATATTTAAGTCTAAGATATATATCATGAATAAATCAAATGACTTAGGAGTGAATAACACTATCTCATTGTTTATATCATATAACAATTTTTCATGTAGTAGAGAATATATCTCATAGAAGAGAAATATTATTCACTGTTAAAATATCCTTTAAGGAATTAATCCATAAGGGATTTGCTAGTCAATTCTTGAAGAAACATCATTTATTCCTGAAGTGAATATAGACGCGAGAAAAAGAAAATGAGGGATCTAAACACTATGGGTGTATGAAAATCTAGCAAGAAGTGATAATATCCTCTAAATACCATAGAAGATATAACAATAATGGTGATTTTGGCAATTGAATTATCCCCTAAATGCCAAATTGACAATTGGATTTATTGTTTAGTGGTACAATTAAAATCCTGAAGATTTATAGCAAATTCACTCAGAAAGAATTATAAGTATTCAAACTATAGTATAAGTTTGATGCATTATCTAAGAGATTTTAAATATTATTTATCTCATAATCCTCTGAAAAGATTTATTACCCTGAAGGATAAATTTATTTGTTTTGCATAACTAATAAGTGGTCATGATGCATGAAGCATCTTGCTTTTATTTATACCCATAAAATTTATAGAAGAATTATGAGCCAATAGTTTGAAGGATGTCTTTATGAGTGGGAGCATATTTTGTTGAATCTACCTTGAAGGTAAACCACTATAATTACGAAGATCAAGTATATCATATTTGCTAAAATATTAAAGTTTATGCATTGATCATGAAGATCAATAGCTATTTACGAAGAATAGGATATCATGAACAATATATGACCAAGAAGGCTAAATGTTGTACTCTTTTTTTTCTTATGTAAGTTTTTACTCGAAGGTTTCTCACACAAGGTTTTTAATGAGACAACATGTGCAATCCAATTAACGAATGTGATGTACTCTTTTCTCCAAAAACCATTTTTTTCCAATGGGTTTTCGGATGGAGTTTTTGATGATGCATGTGCATGTCGTGGTTATCGTCCAAGGGGAGTGTTGTAAAACACACAGACTCTTTTCTAGAAGGAAAGGAGGAATTCTAATCCTAATCCGCTTGTATATGGGCTCTTACCGAAACTCTTAGACCTTACCAGGACTATATATACGTGGAAGCTTTATGTCGTAATTATTAATATTTAGAGAAATAAAGAATAGTCTCCCTATCTTATATCTATTTGCTCTTCTGCTTTCATCTACTATGTTGATCATGAGAGATGAAGAGAGAAAGGTCCGAACCGCTGACGACATGTTTTATAACATGTTTGACTTGACGCGCCAGACTTTGGCTAAACAAAGTCCGACTCTAACCCTAACAAAGCACGTCCACATTCTAACTGGACTCTCCAGCGACATATACACATGATTAAATAATAGTGTGAAATACTAATAAATAGCCCAGATAACCTAAGGCACTTGTGGCCCAATAGTAACAATATACCACATCAAAATAATCCTGAACCGATACAACAAATATCACATATTGCGTCAGAAGATTAGCACTGTCAATCCATTGCAATAGTACTTATTGCGTCCATATTCAAAACCATAAAAAATCAATAGTAATGCAACCAAATTTAATAGATGCAAATAATTTGTACATATTGGATCTATTGTTCCAAATCGGTGCATTAGATCATAACTATTGCAGCGGCATGAATTATTATCGCATCAACTACCTTCTCGATGCAATAATGACCACCTATTGCATCAGATTTGTGTTTGATGCAAGGCAAACAGATGCGATTTGGGTAAAAAAAGTTAGTAGTGATTACATCAATCCCAAGGCTTGGTGGATTGCTTTTACCGCACACAGGCGGATTTCATCAACTTCCTTGATGACCTGCATGTCTCCATCAGCTGTGCCCGGAACTGGCTTGTTTTTGTTTAAGCTTTGGAGCTGCTGATCCTGACTTCAAATCTTCTGGGACTTTGCCAATGAGATCAGGAACTTGCTTCTTCTTCTGTTCTTCAACTTTGATTGCATTCTTGACTCTTACCAGCAGACTCTCAAGCCTGGCCTCTTCAATTTTAAGCTGATTAATCTTCTCATCAATCTGAGCAGGGGTCTTTTTGAGATCTTCAATTTTCTGTTTCAAATCGATGACCTCTTGCTTCTTGGATTTCTTCTGCTCAGTTAGCTGCTGATAAGCCAATCGATCGGCTAGACGCTGTCTAGCTACTAAGACCTTGGACTCTTGGCCTTCGATATAAGCCGCTGGAGAGATGGCCAAAAGCAATTCCGGACTCAGTTGGCTCTTGATAACTCTAAATATGTTCAGGATCGGCTCAGCATCTTGCACCAACTCAACAACATCTTTCTCAAGATGCGTTAGCATACTCTGCAGTTGGTTCTTCAATGTATCAGCTAAAGGTGCTGCTTCTATTTGTTGGGCCGATGCATTTTCTGAGTTTACTTCACTTTCGCCAAGATAGTCTTCGATATCAAGCTCCAAGAGGCTGAAAGGGGGGGAATCTTGAGCCTGCAAATAAAAATGCTGAGTTTAGATATCATTAAGAGTACTGAATGTATATACAACAGAGTAAAGAAGCCAATACCAGTTTCAGTTTTGCTTCCCGACGACAAGGGACAACTGATGTATTTGGCGATGCGCTAAACCTCACCTCGAGAGTGCTTGGCTGGAACAGCTCATAAATCTCACGGATCTTTTCAGTGGCTAAAGATTTAAAGTGTTTCATTTCATTAATTACCTCAGTAGCCCATGGCTGGAGAATTACTGAAGAAATTGGAATAGACATATTGAAGTCTGTACCATCGGCTGTCTGTTGGCCTCCAAAATTTTCCACATTAGCCGATGGTGGAGTACCAGGAGCTGCTTCATCGACCATTTGAGGGCCTATCAGACTCGGGGGAACTTGTCTGTCTTCAGGGCCCTGACCCATCGACTGGTGGTCACGTTCTCGAGCCGATGCCTAGAATAAATTAATTTTTATAGAAGTTAAGAAATCAATTAGCATTGGAACTTACCTGGTTTTCAGAAATTGGTTGAGGAGGTGAAACAGGGTTTATCTTCAATTGTTTCATCAGATATCACTTGGGTGTCTGGAATGGGGTCGGGCATCTCATCGCCTCCCTTGTTAGTTTGAGTCTTGAGCATCAGGCACCTGAATAGATGATGATAATTCTGATTAGTACTAGAAGCCGATCTCTGGAAAAAGAATGGAATTGATACCTGGTCAGTGGATGGTGATGCGACAACCGGCTTCTTAACTTTCTTTCTCTTGCTGGTGGTCTTAAACACCTGGCTGTCAGTTGTCTTGCGTTTAGTAGGCTGTGGCGTTGGAGTCAATATTGGTTCTGGCCCTTTCATCACAGCAGCTAATGACGGAGCATCAGCTCCTACACGTGGGAATGGACACCACCTGACATATTTTATCGGCCGATTGCTCCTGCTCAGTTGCGGTGGTTCCATATCAAGATCCTGCAAAATCTTGGTTAGAGGATTGTCTTGGACAGATAATTGTGAACTAGAAGAAAATATTTTACCTCGCTGTCGGAGTTGAAGCCAGCATCTAACTTTGAACAATAAGACAGGGGCGATTCACAGAAAAGATGCACATGCCATTCAGACCACCAGTCAAATGTGCTTGAAGTGAAAACACCATATTTCCAGTCTGATAAGGGGATTGAAGGAAGTGCCAGTTCAAATTGGAGAATTCTGCCAAACTCCAAACGATTCTTGATTGGCTCTCTTGGTTTTAATTTGTCAGCAAAGAAAGGCTTAATTGGCAGCTGGCCGAATCCAAACTGACGAGCTGCGACTGATGGATAATAGAATTCATAAGATGGTTGAGTATGACCGTGATAGAAGCCAACTGGCAGTACTCCAGGATGAAAGATGCTCTGGAAAATTGCTGATGATCCTTCATCAACACAAGCGGACCGAAATCTGAACTTGTAGGGAAGCTCAAACTCATCATTGTATTCTTCGTATGCAAACCAAATGGTAGCTCCCTCAGTAAATCCATTATAAAAATGCTTGAATATTCGAGCTATACCAATCGGGATAGACACAGCCGATGCAGCTTCCCCAAAGGAAGTGCATCGACGAAGTATTTGTTTTTCATCTTCTGAAAAATCGGAAGAAGGAAAAGATTGATCCCTGAGTGATTTGCCTGCTAGCTGATGCATGTACGTGTGTAACCACAGTTGAATAAACCACCATGGACCGGTAATTGCGCCAATCGGCTCACCTTTTAACAGTTTCATTGACACATGATGCAAAAGGGAATAAGCTGATCCAAGCAAATACTTTCCTAGTGGGACTTCATTCCTGGCAACCAGTTGTTCTGCCAAATATTGGTGATTAACTGTCGGTCTAAAGGACGATCCACAGAAAAGGAATTTTTCTAGCCACATATTCAAAAAGGCAGTGTGCTCTCTATCTCCAACTGACCCAGTCCTTACGTGATTCTTGATATAGCGGGACCATCCACTGTAAGCTTTAATTTTATGGACCTTATGAGATCCTTTGTCGAGCAGATCATATGGAGTCAGTGAACCAGTGATGTTTAGGCCGGTCAGCATGAAAATATCAGCCAAGGTGATTGACATTGGCCTATGGCCAAAGATGAAGGCATTTATGGCATCTGACCAAAAATGGGAATAAAGAAAGAACGATGCATTGGTTGATATCTACTCTCTCCCAATCGTCTTGTTTCTTATCTGCTATTCGACGAAACCAGTTTCTCCAACCAGTTACTTGATTTGGCCATGTTCTAAAGGTACGAGACCAATCAGATAGTTTCATTCGAGATTGCTTGAAAGGAAGCCTCTCAGTTTCCATATTAATAAAATCTGTTGGATCGGGATCACCCACGGGACCCAAAAAAATATGTTTTCTTGTCATTGTCGAAAGGAATCAAGATATCCGTCGCTGTTTCGAGGCTCGGTGGCCTTGACACCGGCAAATAATATTTATGAGGCTGCGCGATCCCCACTCTGGATGGTGATACAAGATGGACATAAGATTTATACTGGTTCAGGCAATGGGAGCCCTACGTCCAGTGGGGGAAGTGGAATTATATTATCTCGCACCGAAGTGCTCGTAGCAGGGGTTACAAGCGAGGTTGAGTCGTACTGCTCAGGACTTATAGAAAGCACTGAGTTCTTCCAAAACCAGAGCCTCTAGAACTACCCCAGGCATCCCCTTTT
>DXKC01000321.1:0-23695 GCA_031170775.1 Cymbopogon citratus
CGTTTTCATCGTAGAAGCAGCTAGCATCCCAGTTAATTAGCTAGTGCAGGAAATAAACACCAAAACATCTGTGCACAGAAATCTAAACTAAAGCACATAGACGCAGCAAATAAAGCTAGGTTGAGCTAGGAGCTTCTTGGTCCTCCTTGTTTGTTCAAAAAAAAAATATATATTTGAGAAAAATAACCAAGCATCAGGGCAGGAACAGTAATACTCCATCCGTCTCAAATTGTAGGTCATTCCAAGAATCTTGGAGAGTCAAAATTTTCTAAGTTTGACTAAATTTATACGATAGGATAATAATATTTATGATATCAATTAAGTACTATTAGATTCTTTATTACTTATATTTTCATCGTATACAAATTTTATATCACAATTTATTGTAGTTTTCTTTAAAAATTTTGGTCAAACATAAAAAGCTTTGACTTTCCAAGATTTCTAGAGTGACTTACAATTTGGAACAGAGGAAGTATAATATTAGGACAAACTGGCAGTTTTCATTGGATCAGCTGTTTGGAGAAGCACTTGCCTATGCACTAGCTGAGATCATCATATCGATGAACCCGAGGGCAACACACTGACTTACCCTACGCAAGGCCTATCGAAAAGGAGAGCGAGAGCGATGGCATTTTGGCACTCACGATGCTTGTGGGGAACAAAACATATATACCAAGATTCTCTGTTGTTTTTACTCATGGCAGCGGCGACAATGGAGTCGTTGTCTTGTCATCATTGCAGAGTTTATATTTGTTCGCTCTCAGCTCCCACCTGCATCATACATATTTTGAGAAAAGGGCTGCGGCACTTAGCCACAAAACCTTGCTTGTTGCTGTCCCCTGACGACAATTGCACGAGTGATGAGACCACTGCTCGTCCTAATTTGTTTATCTTTTTCCTACGACTCCATTTGACTCTAGTACGTCTCTACGTGCGTGTGCTATTCTGAAAGTGACCTGCAGAAATGAAAGCCGGTGTACGTACGCGCAATATATATAGTACGGCCAGTTGCAGATCGCACTAATATGATAGGCTGTGCGTATATTAATTGTACTAATCGTCGGTCTAATTGTTTAGCTAGTTTAACTATGAGAACGAACCTCAGCTTTACATGGATGATGAGCTCATGATGTGGATATATAACTTGTTGGTAAAATAATCATCGATCGACGGATTTTCTGCGCAGCCATCAGTAATTGATCGTCTATTGGCTAATATAATTGTACTCTGAATTTGCAGGATGGCACGTACCTGAGGAACGGGCCTGGCCTGTGGAACCTGGGCGACTACGGGTTCCGGCACCTGTTCGACGGGTACGCGACGCTGGTCCGCGTCTCGTTCCGCGACGGGCAGGCCGTGGGCGCGCACCGGCAGATCGAGTCGGAGGCGTACAAGGCGGCGCGCGCGCACGGCAAGGTGTGCTACCGCGAGTTCTCGGAGGTGCCCAAGGCGGAGGGCTTCCTCGCGCATGTCGGCCAGCTCGCCACCCTCTTCTCGGGCTCCTCGCTCACCGACAACTCCAACACGGGCGTCGTCAGGCTCGGCGACGGCCGCGTGCTCTGCCTGACGGAGACCATCAAGGGCTCCATCGTCGTCGACCCGGACACGCTCGACACGCTCGGCAAGTTCGAGTACACGGACAAGCTGGGCGGCCTCATCCACTCGGCGCACCCCATCGTGACGGACACCGAGTTCTGGACGCTGATCCCGGACCTCATCCGCCCGGGCTACTCGTGGTCAGGATGGACGCCGGCACCAACGAGCGGCAGTTCGTCGGCAGGGTGGACTGCCGCGGCGGGCCGGCGCCCGGGTGGGTGCACTCGTTCCCCATCACGGACCACTACGTGGTGGTGCCGGAGATGCCGCTCCGGTACTGCGCCAGGAACCTCCTCCGCGCGGAGCCCACGCCGCTGTACAAGTTCGAGTGGCACCTCGAGTCCGGCAGCTACATGCACGTCATGTGCAAGGCCAGCGGCAAGGTGGTGGCCAGCGTCGAGGTGCCCCCCTACGTCACGTTCCACTTCATCAACGCGTACGAGGAGAAGGACGACGACGGCCGCGTCACGGCCATCGTCGCCGACTGCTGCGAGCACAACGCCAACACCTCCATCCTCGACAAGCTCCGGCTTCAGAACCTCCGGTCTTTCACCGGCCAGGACGTCCTCCCCGACGCTAGGTACATACTACTGCTACTATATATTACTCCAAGATTACCATGGCTGATGATGTCTGACGTACGTACAGGCCGTGCTAATTGGGTGCTGAATTGAAATGCAGGGTCGGCCGGTTCAGGATCCCGCTGGACGGGAGCCCGTTCGGCGAGCTGGAGTCGGCGCTGGACCCGGACGAGCACGGCCGCGGGATGGACATGTGCAGCATCAACCCGGCGCACGTCGGCAAGGAGTACCGGTACGTGTACGCCTGCGGCGCCGAGCGGCCGTGCAACTTCCCCAACACCCTCACCAAGATCGACCTGGTGGAGAAGACGGCCAAGAACTGGTACGAGGAGGGCACTGTGCCGTCAGAGCCCTACTTTGTGCAGCGCCCCGGCGCCGTGGAGGAGGACGACGGTGAGTGTTTCCATCGCCGCTGCCGGACGTACCTTTTTGACATCCACGGAACGCAATGCTTCCCAGTATAGTGTATATATGTATGGCCCATGGGAGTGTCAGCTATAATAGTTAACATTATAAACTTTGGCAGGCGTTGCGATTTCGATGGTGAGCGCCAAGGACGGATCGGCGTTCGCGCTGGTGCTGGACGCCAAGACGTTCCAGGAGATCGCGCGGGCCAAGTTCCCGTACGCGATGCCCTACGGCCTGCACTGCTGCTGGGTGCCTAGGACCTCAGACGTGTAGCACTAGCAGACCGTCGATCGACTCTGCTAGCTAGCTGCTCACGCCTCCACAGCGTGCCGACTCGCCAGACATGTGGGCACAATAAACTGCAGGAAGATGTCTGTTGGTTTCCTGGCCTTCTCGGCCGAACCGCTGAATGGGAAAAAGGTATACATACACGTCGTAGTGATGTACGTATAGGCAGATATATATACGTGATGCTCAATGTGTGGCTGTAGACCCTGTAGTGACTAGTGATTACACGCCAGTAATGTGTACATAGCTCATGTGATCGAGCTCATAGTGTTGTTGTTCATTATGTAGACACGTAGTACAGTGTTTTGTTCAAAAAAAAAAGATACTAGTGCCGCAGTGATGTTCCTTTGTCGAATATACGGAGTACCTCATATATTATAGATTTCTTTTCTCCTGACTAAAGTCACCAGAGACTCTAGTCAGTGTTCAAAAGGACACTGACTTGCACATCAGCGGGATTGGGTGTAATCTTTATCTACTCTCATCCTTCTCACGCGCAATCGATCTTCGGACTTTTCTCTTCCCTTTCAAATTTTAAATTTTTCCACTCTCTATCTATCACATCAATCTTTGACCGCATGCATAGAGCATTAAATATAGATAAAAAAAATTAACTACTTACACAGTTTGTCTCTAATTTGCGAGACGAATTTTTGAGCCTAATTAGTCTATAATTAGACAATAATTATCAAATACAAACGAAGTGCTATAATGCCAAATTTTTCTAACTTTTCATGAAGAGAACAAGGCCTTCATCTAGGTCAGCATCACCAATATCTCGTCAGTGTACATGGCAGAAGCAGCAGCTATGTCCCTGGTGATAAAGATTTGCTTTCCTACTGAATTCTAAAGTTACAAACTATTTGTTAAGTAGTCTCTGGTTAACATTTTTTCCACCGGAGGCTAACCCATCTCCATTCAGAAAAAGGAAATACAAGCGTCTGAATGACAGAAGAAAAAGGAGAACAGACAGTCCAGAATAGCCCATTAACACTATTCCATGTCTGGAACTCTGCCTCAGGAAACTAGAGCCTCTGGTGAGTGGTGACTTACTTCAATGGTACAAACCAAATCACAATACTAGAGGATGAAACCACTCACACGGGATTTCATCACTTCAAACAGAGGCAAGCAATACAAGGCTTTCAAGATCACAAAACCTCACTGCTCACACTGTAGCTAGACAAGCTAACTGAGTTAGCCTAACTCCTTTGTATCTCTTAGTACTCAATTGTCAGATCTATCCACATCATGTAGAGCCATGTTCACCTGCATCAGTACCCTGTCTTACAGACACTTCATCCTGTACTGTTCGTTGCTCTTAAATCAATGAAGTATGTAAAAACAAAAACTCGGCGTCTGCTCGGGTGACCATTGTTTTCTGCAGCACGCTGGGCACTTTCTCAGGCGGCGGCGAGCCGCTGGTGGCGTCCCCAAGGCAGAGTCGGAACGCTGGAGTTATGGGCCCAAAGTCGGCACGCTGAAACATGGTGAGCACAACCAACACAATTGGAATGAAATGTGACGCATCTCAAACTAATTCACTTTCATCTACACGAGATATGGGGTTGGCACTTTTGCACCTTCAATTAGTTCGTCTCGAAGTATCTAAGATCTACACACAAAATTGTCTACAACTGGAATGCCAGTCATGACTAGTTCGTCTTCACGAAGATGCTTCAGCTTCCTGATCTCATCTATTCTTTGTCTTTCTCCTTGCGGTACCTCATTTGCAGCAGCTGGAGTTTGTCCCTCAAATTGTCCAATTCTTTCCTCACCTGAAATGAGGTTTGCACATTGTCAGCCATTCAGAACTAGTAGGGTGCTACACCACTAGAGAAACCAAGATCACCATGTCATCCACCTCAACTAGCCGAGCTTTGCTGGCCTTTTCCTTCTCCTTCTCGAGGGTGTGGAACTCGACTTCGAGCTGAATCCTTTTCCTCTCAAGTTTGTCGATCTCTTCTGGGTGGCTGTCGAGTTGCACCCTCACATTTGCACAGGCCTTGTCAACCAAATCAGTAGCTCTGTCAGGCAGCTGGCGACCTGTGTACAAAACAATAGACCAACAAATTTAATTAGGCGACACAACCACAGAATTGCAACATGATACCAACAATTTTACATAATAGAGAAAGACGAGGAGATTCAGAACACATTTGCAAGAAGCCAAGAACAAGGATACTCCATGATATACCTCAACGAGAGCTGCGCGGCGACGAAGAGCGCAGAGTCCTGGGTCCTGACGCCATAGTGTCCCTCATACTTCTTGAGACCTCTCAGGAGTCAGTATACTGACAGTGTAGTGTCGGGAACGCTGGGCTCGGCCACATACACCTGCTGGAACCGCCTCTAGAACACGGCATGGCATCCTTCTCAACGTACTTCTGGTAATCCTCCAGCGTCGTTGCACCAATGCCTTATTACAGGCATCGAAGCATGTTTAGACGTGAGCATGTTCCTCTGCTCACTTAATCAGGCGAGCCTAATCTTACCTGTTACTTTGAGCTGGTTTTGCTCGCTCACTTCAGAAAGGACAACCCCAGTTGCAAAGAAATCGAAGCCGCAGGATAAGGAAGGCAAACTCGTTGCTTCAGTTTCTGATTGGGTAAGGCAAGGTAAGGCTCATCTGAGAAACCAATGCGCCATATATTTACTGGTTTGCATGTAAAGTTTATGTGATCTGGCAAAATAATACTAGTAAACTAAGGGCAATATATGCAACACACTTCTCGTTCTAGCAAAATAAGAGTACAATATTTATTGCCAATATAAGATTCTTGGTAGTAGCAAAGCTAAAGTAGATTGAAGAGGATATACAATTTATCTCGTAAATGCATAGACTCAGACCATAGGATGGTACATATATGATAACATTTTAGTCCTGATGATTTGATTTTACTCTATATACATTGGTCACCGATTCTTGGACCCAAAGCAGAACAAGAGATCATCAGCGAAACTACAGGGCTTCATACTTCACCTATTGTTACACTGTTCATGTCACAGCAGCAATTAATTCCATTTCACAAAACCAACCAAAGGCCCCCCTTGGAACGCAGAAATTCCACAAGGATAAAATAGAAATATTACAGGAATCAATTCGTTTTTACAGAAAAAATACAGGAATAAAAAAAATTCTGCATTCCAAAATAGGCCTAAAAGAAAACATAGGCCACCGTATTCTGCAAACCAAACACCCTGTAAAGATGTCACTAAGGTAACTACTAACTAGATATAATTTGGCACTCCTATTTCCAAACAGCCAGGGGCTCAATCAGGTTCCTACAAACAAAGTCTACCTTGTTTAAAGAATGGGGATAAAGCCTCACTCCAGAACCTATCACAAATTTGATCAGACTCGCTAGCTGCAGAAATGCTATTACAAAGATAAAATGCCGAAAACCATGAAGTGCCTCTGCTCCATGACAATAAGAAAGAACACACTGATGCTATATTCTTAATCTAACTCTTTTTTGTAAAATCGTGGTTTTCTCGGGATAGTAACTGTGCTCACTGGTGACTCCAGCACACCCCCGCCTTTGTGATCTCTATTGCCATGGGCTCTTCTTTCTACCAGGACTTGTTTTTGAACTCTGGTAAAGAAGTGAGGTAAAAAAAAAGGTTTAAGATGCAGATGTTTCAATATGCTTATATCAAAGCAAATTTTGTTGTCTGACTCACAGATTTAAATTTCAATTTCCCTCTGGCCCTGTTCTTCTGAGGTTTCAGTTTGTAAATCCGAACCATCCAATGGTGGGTTGTGAAAACCTGCATTCAGCAGCATGGAAATACACGGAATGCATTATTCAAGCAATAGGGGATTTTTCACGTCCAAATTGAAAAAAAAACACTCCAACCTCCTCAAAATGTGTAAGCTTAAAATGCTTCTTCCCTATTTCATATCTTCTCACTCTATCAAAGCCCTTACCATCAGTTTCAACAAATCTGCGAACATTGGAAAACAAGGTTACACTTCATTCACAAATGTGTCAATTCAACACAGTATAAATAACTTCGATGTGTCACAGACCTGTAATAGCAAAGCTTGTACATGAGGGAATTCAACATGGTTGGGGTGCCATGAGCATCAACACGGTAGTTGCCATCCCTCTAAAGAAATAAGATACACAAAATAAAACACCAAATATTTTACAGAGCCTTTTCATCTCAAGATGTAACCCACCCACTCACAACCAACAGACGCACAAACCCAAAAAAAAGGCCAGCAACTAGAAGACAGTACCTGCGGGCCCACAAAGAAAGTCATTTTGGTTTTGTCCTAAGTCAAACAACCCTAAGTTTGACTAAGTTTTATACAAAAAAAATATGTGCCAAATGAATATTTGATAGGAGCCAGGGTATAGCAGTGGGTGATCGGTGGTTGGGGCTTAGAGCCCCAATGTTGTGGAGGAGCTGTGCTTGTGACTTGTGAGTGAGAGAGGGACATGGGGCATGCAACTTTGCTTGATTCTTATCAAACGAATAACTCCAGATACTTATATACCACGAAGCCTAACAGACTTGACTTAAGATGGAAAAACCAAATCTCCTAAGAATTGGGAAACAATTCAACAACTAATCTCAAGAAACCGGAGCAACCAAAGCATTGTGCAGCACCCGCACAGCGGCTCGACGTTCAACCACACTTGACACTCTTTGAGGGACACTAGTATTGTCGAGACCTCTCTCTTAATTAATAAATGCAGATCACATTCTTGTTATTGGCAAGGAAATGCAAGAGGCAAGTCCACAACTTACAAGGTAATCTGCTTCTTTTATTTGAGGGAATACGCCACCTCCGATTCGAACCATCCAGAGGAACTTATTAATATCGTCACTTGGGTAGCCAATAAGCCCTAAAAAAAATTACCAGGTTTAGGTGAATAGCAGCACTTGTTTAAGGCAACTGTTTGCATCTAGAAGCCAAAAATGTAACAACCTCCAAAGATAACAAGCACATATTTGACATCTAAGGAATTGAAGATCTCCCATGCTGCTTTTTCTGGGGATGCCATTGCAGTCCCAACTGTTGCTATGTGTGTGTTATTCCATGTATTATTGTCCACAATAACAGTTCTGTTTGCCATTGCAGTTGTCTGATAACCATAGTCCCACCAAGATGCAACCTGCCAAAATAAATATCATATTGCTGTTAGAATAAACACAGATAGTGTAATAGTGAGAAGCAAGGTATACCTTATCATCTACATCTGTGTTATGCCGCAGCCATCCATAAGCTTCACGGAAATCATCAAAAACATGAAGCCCATCATGTGAACGAGATGTTAGCACAATGGAAGGTGCCGAATATGCTTCTGCAGCAGCCCACACACAATGGACCTGCAAAAATGGCATCATTTACTAGCGATGTTCATGTAATCTAACAGGAATGTAGTTTGCAGAAAGAACAGTTCCCTTACCACGTAAAAACCAGAAAGCATGATCAGCAGCATTATGCCCAAAGCAGATGGCCCACAAGGCAGTACTAAAAGCTTTTCTTGAGTTCTATGATCAACAGGTGAACTTCCCTCTGAGTCTCTGCCTTTCTTCTTACTTTTCTTGGATGTTTTTTCCTTGGAAACCATTTCTGAGTTAAGAGGAGTATCAGAACTCCCATCCCCTGCCTTGAATTTGATAAAATATCATGTGAGTGGATAACCCAATGGAATAAATATGAAAAAAAACACGAAGAAAGCGGTCATACAGTAGAAGATCCATCATCCAGTGTTGGACGCTGAAATTTCATTGATCTTGTAAGAGCACCAAAAGCTTCAGACAGAGCAATCCCAGACAAAATGCATACAGCAGGAGCAAGGACCAGCATAAGTCGGACCTATCATTGCAATAACATATCGATTGATAAAAAAGACCAGCATTGTACTGCAGTTTGCAAATGTTCCATGCTAAAGGGCTTTACCATTACTCCAGAGAAATACACTGAGGTTACCAGGTACAGGACCAAAAATGAGCTTGCATCAGATAATGGTAGGAAGCATGACTGAAAATTGAGTTAACGCCAATCAGTCAAGTCAAAACATGGTAAAACTAACTAACTAACTAGAGTGCTTGTTCAACTAAAAGAAATGGAACACTTACTATGATCCCAGCAGGAGCTAAGAAGGCCAGCACATTGATATCCATAAAATAAGAAGGCCAGGTTGGTGGTTGGTGTTCGCTCACACTAGCAATTATAGGGATGTACTTGCTTGCATAGGTTCTGTCAGGGTAAAAGGAAAAGGCGAAGCGCAAACAGCCAATGTGTCAGCTTATACAGAAAAGGAAGAAATATGGATTGATTGTATAACAAAAGTTGATAATAGGTTTATCAGCAACTAGGAAAAACACAACAGAGGTCCATTTGACAACAAATATACTCTATTATAGTATCAGATCTAACTATATTTCTCAGTATAATGCAACACATGTGTTGGTAAGGAAATGTGGATACTTCACTATAACAAGACATTATGTTGAAATCATGCATGCAAAAATCAAGGTGTCACAAAAATGTGTGCCTGCAAATATCATTGCACTTTATGTACCAAAGGGGAAACCATAAAGGAGCACTAGTAAACCTCTCTAGCAACTTCAACAATCAAATCTTAAAAGTTTGTGTTCCTAGAGACCAAATCTGACATCTCATTGCAACAGAACATCAAGAGCTCAACACTTCAACTAACAGTGTCAACTTGATAAGAACTTACGGATCCAGCAGACTCAAACTGCGACCACTCCAGCCTTTTGTTGGGCTAGATGCAATCAATGCAACAAGTATTGCTGCAACAGCAAAACAAACAGCCCTGCAGGGATTTTGATGTTAGATGTGTCAAGTGGATAGTTAGCAGTTCAGTGACCTAAACATGAACAACTTCTTCATTTTGACTCCTGAGGAACAGATCTGTCTTTGCTCAAAATTATGAACCATTAAGAGATATAACGTTTATTATGCATCTTAACTAGTTCCAACTTCCAAAATAAGAAACTTACAATCCAAGTGTAATAACAAATGTCATGGCCACTTTGAACAGTCGAGGAGTTAAAAGTCCTTTGATGTAATAAACCAGAGCAACCACATGGAGGATTATAAACACCTGTTTTTGAAATAACAGAGAGGATAGGGGACATGCATTAGCTTGCAGCCAAGGTTTTTCCGGATTGGAGAAATATAGGAAACAAAGTATAACATGTAGGTAGGTCAGGAGTGTAAGTGGGTATCAAATGGTGCTTTCTAGGTCAGCTAATTTAGTTCATTTCTCTCCCTAAATTAATTATCTGTCATGTTATTTTATTCATTTTAACATGTTTTGGGTTGACCTAATGACTCATAAGAAGTGCAATTTGCATCCGTAGTAGACACAGACACACAATGAACATACCAGAAATGATGCGAAGTGCTCTGACGTCATTACTGCATTAAAACCAACAACAGGTACCAATGCTGCCAGAAGTGTTCCAAGCACAACCTGAATTGTGTTTACCGGTATGAAAAATTTTGTATTCGCTTGTACAAAAGGTTTGATATGAAAATAAACCTACCGACTTACAATGGGAGCATAAGCAATATAAAGTCGTGAAGAGTAACGACCAGTCACAATACACAGGAGAACATGCATCGGGATAAGATTGATGATGAATGTGTAGCCTCCCCAAGAACAAACCTGAAAGGAGAAATACAGTGGCATATCTTGGATACATGGTCTATACCAGTTACTACAAATATAAAAAAATGGAAACAATAATACCATGTAGAAGTACGAGAGAGCATTAAGTGTCGCATAAAAGAGTGATCCAGTGTTTAGTGTCTGCAAAATCATTTCATACATGTTTAAAGTAGCAAAGAGATACTTCAGAGAGAGAAAGGAACGGAAGAGAAAATTTTGAGATCACTCACCTTTACATATAGATAAAATGTGAATATTAAAGCAAATATAGCTACAGCTTCATTATCGTAGCTGCCAGCGACAGATCTTGAGATGTATGATGGGACCTGCATATTGGCAGGGAGTGATGAGTAGGTTCTTTATTAAGTGACATTTACAAGATAGGATCATGGGTATACTGTTAAACATCTAAAAAGGGTGAAAACCTATTAGAAGGCCTTTTTTACATTCATAAGGAAAAGGCTGATGTTATCATGTTAAACATCATATTAAATGAGGGAAACCAATATCACCCAGTTCGTAACATGATTGTCACTAGTAAGAAATTTATAACAATTACCATTGCTAGAATAGTTGCTGCCATCAAACCAGCCCCAGGGCCCTTTGTTTCCTGGAGACACAATAGTGAGATTACTAAAGAATTTCGGTAATCCAGATTAAGAGCATGGGCTTTTAATAATAAGAAAACAACCTTAGTCAATAGGTAAGTTGCCCAGGACGCGTTGACTGAGAAAATTGGAGCAGTGAAGACGCAGACGGTCTCCACCGACAATGGGATGTTAAGGGAATTCAGCAGCCTATGCCAACCAAACAACTGAGTCATGCTAACAGTAGTCCAAATCTACCCAATGAAGCATTCCACTAATAGTATGCATTTGCAATACAATATTTCACATACCACCATATTGTACCAGCAGTAAGTGTCAAACCAGGATAGACAGTGCCACCAATAACACGCCCAAGAGGATACCTAAATTCAGGTGAGAGGTGACAGTGAACATAGAAATAACTGGAAAACAAGGATAGATTCAAGTGTTCTTGGAAATCTTACCATGTTCGGTCATCAAACCAGTTCCAGAATTCATATATGCCATTCTTAGACAAGAACTGAAACAAGGGGGAAATTCCAATAAATCAAAATTTAGTGCATTGCACAACTTCTTTTAAAACATTAAGACACACTAGTAAAGCACTTGTGCACAAATTCAAGCACCAAATGTACATTGGAGAACATCCCCTGCCATTTATTCACCCAAATGTTGGGATCATTCAATACACCACATGTCACCTGTGAGTCTGACTTTCAGCCATATGGTACAAAAGAAAAATTGCAGAGAGGTCTAAGGGATGCAAGTGGTAGCCAGTGTTTTCTGGGTGACCTAATCAATTAAATACAGTGGCAATGCCATTTTCTAAATTAATTGCATAGCAAGTTTTGGGTCGACCATCTAGTGAAATGGAGCTCACGTCCCTACCGAAGTCCCTAACCCATAAGTCGTTGAAGAGAACATAACATTTGCAAGAGAACATAACATTTGCCTCCTAAGCGAACTCAACACCTGAATCCTGATGCATCCCAAAGGCAGTAACAGACTGCGGACAAACACAGACACGCCACAGGAGGGGGGAAAACCTGGGTGACGCGGTAATTGAAGTAGGGATCGAACTCGTGGATGACGCTTTCGTACTTGATCACCTGCGGCACATCAATGGATTATGGATCAGTAAGACAAGGCATGGGGCGGGGAAAACCATGGTGGGATTCCCAATTCCCAAGAGGATCTACAAATGGTGGGGTTCGGGACGATCTTACAGAGAATAGTCGGATCGAGAAGGCGAGGACGCCGATGAGGAGGAGGGTGAAGGTGCACAGCACTCCGCCCAAGGCGTTCCGGTGGCGATGATCTACGCTTCCGCTTGAGGCCACAGAGGACTGGGGCTCCGGCATTGCTGCTGAGAAGCAGAGTTTTTGGGGCGGAGGCGGAGGAAGCCGGAAAAGGCCGGGGGCCGGGAGGCGGAGGTTTATCGAACTTTTCGACCTTGCGGTGACTTTGGACTGGGAGAAGAGTGGGCGATCATCGGAGTCCTAGCGCTTGGACACGAGCGCACACCGAGCACACGCCGCGAGGACGAAGTGGCAGCAGAGAAGCAGGCGATCACTCTACCGTATCTCGGGATAAGTCTAAATAAATACAGTATATTACCACATCAATAATAGGAGGCTAATAAATAGATTTAAACTCTATATGCTAGAGTATATATTGTGAGTGTCTTAACAATCGCTGGATTTTTTTTAGTGGCTTAAAAGAAATTCCGATCTCTTATAATAGCTCACAAGTAAAAGACCCATTATGAAGTGGGATTATATAATATATCTTTATTTGGTAAAAAAATCCTCCATCCATCCAGAATTGTTCCTCTTTAATGAGATGTTTCTTGATTCATTTTACAATTTAGATAGGACGTGTTTAGTTCCCTATGGAATGCAAATGTAAAATATCAAGTACTTTGGAATGATGAAATGCAAAATATGAAATTTTTCGTTGGTGTGTTTACTTTCATCCAAAATTTCAAAATAAAGATATATTATTATATAATCCCTGTGTAGCACATGGCCTATTAGCTATCAAGGAGTTCAGGACAATAACGAGCACATGCCGCTAACTACGTTTTCCTTTGGTAGAGAACGCACGTCGCGTCCTAAGGCTGAAGTTTATCGATTTGATAAAAAGAAAATAGGGCCACGTAAGACAGTCGAAATAAACCGTAACATGCCATGAGAATAGAAACTCACCAACACTCGTATCGGTTAACTGTGGCAGCAGAATGCTAGTTTATATGCTCCTTGCATGAGTTGCATTGTTCTACACAAAATCAAAATCGGTTGTTTTGTATCCACCCATCGTAGCCATCATGGAGGCTGTACAGCTGAAGGCTAAGAGAATTAACGAAAAGGGTTATGTGTTTCCAAACAGAGAAAAAAAAATCGACTGGTCGGTCCACTTTGTCATATTTCTTTTTCTCAGAATTCAGTTAAGTTCCTCCGATGAAGAAACTATGTTTTCAAGCAACATGCCAGTACTTTCTTTCCTTCAAAGTTCAAAACTACAGCGCTTAGCATGCTGTGTGCATTCGCAACACAGATGCACTAAGCAAGCATAGTACAATGTGTGGTACATCACTACATCTATTGAACTGCTCTGCCAGAGCAGACCTACGATCAATCTTTTCTCAAACCTGAACATTTGAATTGCCAGGATGCCCCCAAACAAACACGGTCACAATCACCAGCAAACTGAACGTCATACTCCTGTGCTGAAGTGTGCTTGGACTAAGGGTCCTCAAGAACAGCACGTGCCAGATTTGATGCCAGAGCCAACCTCACAGAGCTTGTCGCATGGCTTGGTAGGTGATTACTGGAAAAATCAGGGCGCATCTTGGCCATTGACAGTCCTTGCAGCTTGTTGAGCAACAATGTCGTCTCAGCAACACTCATAAGAGGGCTGAGTTTGCTATTAAGTAGCTCCACCTGGACAAAGTGGTGACAGAATTACGTAATAGATTTAGTTCTGTGGTCTGGACACAACTGGTACTGGCATCCTAAGTCGACACAGAAATAATAAGTTACCAAGTCATGTAGAAGGGGTAGCCAGAAACGTTGTGGTGTTGATGGGTTTTTCATAAGCTGCAAAGAAACACATTTATATATGGTTAGGTTTCGAACTGAATTTCCGGATCCTATTTTTTCTCAGGGGGAGGAGGGAGTTGATATGTTTTTTGTTGGAAGAGATAGCAGGAGCTCTGCCTTTCAATTAAGATAGGAAAAGGAGTTTACACACAGTATGAAACAATAAATAAAGAGGGACACTTCCCCAGCTGGGGCTCATGAAGTATTGATATATGGTTAAAAAACACAAATGGTATACTACAACTTCACCTGTATTAGAGAATCCACAGTTTGCCGAGCAGCGTCACCACACCTTCTGTCTAGAGCTTGTTGCAGAGACCTCTTGAAATCCCGGTACCTTGGCACAATCGTATTCTAAGCTGACATTCAACATTGGCATGTAGAGAGACAAATTTGATGGACAAAGAAATACCTGTGGAGGAACTCGAGACCACCCGCACTACCAATGTCAGAACCAAGGAGCTCGAGCAGCCCTTCCCATTGCTGAAAATTTAAAATCATTATTAGTTGACGGGGATTACTCTTCCGTTTGATCATTGTTAATAGGTTATTATTGTTGAGAGAACTAATTGCCAATTACATCTGAGGAATTTAGAAAGAAAAAAAGAAACCTTAAAACTATCATCTGTCACTGACTTCCCAATGTGTTCGAATAACTGTTGAGCAATTCTGTCAAGACAAACTTTATCATGAGCTTGCTGGAACCAGTATACACCAGTTCCTTTCCGTCCATGCTTCCAATGATAAATGCCAGCAATCTAAAAGAGAAACAAACATTATTAGATATGAATCCCTAGTTTAAGCTAACGTTGAGTTCAGTTGAGAACAATGGAAATGCAAGCTACATGTGGAAGTGCGAAGCAAACATCCAAAACACAAGATGATCATTATGCCATGTCCCAATTTTTTATTTGTAACAAAAAGTTGTGCAACATTTGAATCCATGTTTACCTTCATGATGATTGTACTAACATTATCCAGGTCGTAGTATCGGCAAATTTCCAAAGTCTGCCCACAGAAATGAGGATTAGACAATAAAAGTCGGTATGAGATGCTGAAAGCTAGTATGTAATTAAAATGCTTGGTACCTTGAGTACTAGGCAATTGTCTTGTATGGGTTGCTTGAGAAGTAGAATTTCCATGAGTCCTAGGCCTTGGTTTAGACATTGAGACAGATAAGTCGGTGCAATCTGAGAACCAAAATACAAGATATCTAAGATAAATGTTGTCAAAAGGAGACATTTTTGCTATCACAAACAAACGAGAGCAGAAATTCACAAGTTTCTCATACTAAAAGTAAAACAGATTAATAATATAGCAAAATCAAAGGCATATGCACATACAAATATTCAACAAAACAGATAAAATAGTTCCTATTCACCACTCAGTTGGAACCCATTTCCTATATACCGTTGGATGGATCCATGCTTCAGTAAGCCAACCGAGAGGTAAAGGCAAAAGAGATCTCAGGGAAGATAACAGACCAAAAGGCATCAAGAACTGAAATGAGAGATAAAAAGGAAATAGTCAGGGGCAGATATGGGCGTAGGGCCACTAGGACCACGGCCCAAGGCTTGGCCCAAAATACTTCTGATACTACATTTTTGCCCAATCTGAAGTAACCCTGGGCTGTTGGGCCAAATTCCTACTCCCAGCCGGTCCAGACACAGAAAGGATAAAGCAGGAGCTCCTCGACACCTGATCATGACTCCGGAAGTCTGTGCGGCGGCGTGGATCAGTGTGGATCAGCACCCCATGTTTTTCAACCGTCCTTCATCACCACAATCCAACTTGGTGACTCGACTCCCTGTTCGGTCGTTCCTCTCCGTGTCTCGCTGGCTGCTGCAGTACTGCTTAACCCTAGCCGTCATGCCGCTGTCATCTGTTGTGGTGCCGCCCATTGCGTCACCGCCAACCGGCAACTCAGCAAGAGTGGTTGCGGCTGCCCGTCGCCACCAGGTCCTCTGCGCTAGCCACTAAGGGGCTGTCCATGGCTCCGTGCTCCATGGTCAGAGGAAAATTGGGTGGCCGCCTAGCCGGCGACTGGTGTGCCTCTGTGCTGGTGGCCCCTTCCCATCTGCAAGAATGCAGAGCAGTAGGGGTACACCGCACAAGCACAGGAATACAATTTGATTGGTCCAAGCCTCCAACCAAATATGAAACAACACAATCTCCCATTCCAATTTTCCATGGTTCCATTGTTCAATATTTGTGTTTTGTAGGATGTAGCAACTAGAAGTCAGGTTGTTTTACTTTTTTATTATTATTTTGCATTCTGTAAACCTACATAATGGAGAGGACAAAGACGTTGAAATCTTTTTTTTCCTCTTGGTCCTAGACTCCTACACCTACTATACAACCAAACCAATCTATTGTTTCTGTATAAGTACAAATGTGCAATTGAGAACTAGTAAGGCCACTGGAGGCTTCATCAGAGTTTCATGGCACTGTCTCTAAAAAATAAATGTGTTAGAAACCGAGCTATGAAATCCCCATTGAAACTGGCCTAATGGAAATGTTGTGCAACTAAAATCAGTTTGTTGTACAATTATATGTGGAACCTAGATACATCCGCTAAATTATGTATTTTATTGTTCACCTGAACAAATTGATATACTGATCAGGTTTCACATTTTTAGGTGCTTAACTACTGGCCCCAGGCTTGGAAATTCACCAGCTCCACCACTGGAAATAATCCCAGTTCCCAGTTAAATAAATATTGCATGCATACAATTCATGCAGTTGCTAGTTCAAGAAGTGCATGGCTAATGCCTAATAAAAATGCATAGAATCAAACTAATTAGTTGGTGGTTATTTGGGTAATTAGGTTACATAACTAACCTGCCAAGTTACAGAATGAGAACATAATACTTGAGCATAGACTAGCCGGTATTTGGGTAATTAGGTTACATACTAACCTGCCAAGTTACAGAATGAGAACATAATACTTGAGCATAGACTAGCCGGTGCAGTTCCTCTATGCTTATACCACCTAAGTTAGGTCGCCGTTCATGCAGCATAATATCCGCATAGTCATTATCAGCTGTCAGAAGTTCCATAGCATGTGTGACCAGCCTGCAGGCACAAATGCCCAAATCAGTTAGGACAGTGTTTCAATGAATATAAATTAGCAAGTTTGTCCATCTTACCAAGGGCCAAAATTTTTTGTGCATTCTGCCAAGACAACCTAATCATGTAAAAGATGTCATACAAATAAGAAATAAGAATGTATACAAAGTCCAAGGACATAGATAGAGGATGACTTCATGCTCTAACCTCTGGATTTTCTGAAAGGACACCAATAATGAGGCTTGTTAATCCATTAGTGACAGAGGGTGGCTTAAGCTCTATGCATTTCTGTGCTAAATGATGCATCCCTTCAAAACCCTGACAAGATGTATATTTTATTATAATGTAAGATGTCAATTTTTCAAATGCATATTTCCTTCAGAAAACTTAAACAAGGGTATGAACTATTGAACTATATACTGAAAGTGTTTCCTAGCAACCCTTTTCAAGTGATTTTTATTGGGCTTTCATTTCTGCTGAAGTGGAGTTTGCAGCACAAGCAACACGACCAGGACAAACTGAAGTTGATCAAGAAAAGGGCAATGAACTGTATGAACAACTTCATTCCAACCAACTACCTGATGTCGGACATCGTCAAAATCTAAAAAAGTATGTAACAGGATAGCTGCTTTGGCTTTATGTTTACTTTTGGATGGTAAACTGGTATGCCCAGCACCTAAACAGGAAACACTTGCTTTGTACAAGAGCAGAGGGAACTCTTTCAACAGAAACAAAAAAAGAAAAGTAACTATATACTGAAAAGTAATTGTTTGCATGAGAAAAGAAATTGGAGTGCTAAAAGAATCCAATCCCCCAAAAAAACATCTGCTGTCATTATACATATCACTATGCAAACAGTTTAAAATTAATAGCAGGTTTTTTGGACATTGATTTAGAGAAGAGAAGATAGTTAAAAAAAACAGTATCTGGGCTCATATGGTGGGTCCAGGATATCAAATATTTTCTTTATGGGAAAACCATGTGAAACCTTTTCAGTATAAATTAAGGAGAAAGGCCCATGGCCCATGATACATCTATACTTGAGAAATGGTCATTAAGCGATGCAATCATCAGCTATTAACAACTTAATCAAGAGGAACCACAGCACAAGAGAACTAACCATTGTAAATGGTTTTATGTAAAGAAAATGAGAAACAAACAGCTCCAGCCAATGCAAAGTAGCATCAGTGACTCCCTTTATGTTCCCCATCATAATATGAAGCAAATTCTTCAAACCATCACGGGTTTTTTGGTGGCCGCACTGGATCCAAAATGCACTGCACTCCAGTTTAGTTACTTGACCTCGCCACTTTTCCCATGCCTGAAAATACAGCCTTAGCAAAAGCTTTCCACTGACTCAGCATCAAAAAAATATATCTTTCCGCTGACTTGATCATAAGGCTTACAAACATGCACAAAGAGGACTTCCAAATTTAAAATATAAACAAAAAAGGCACCTGAAGGATACCACACATATTGAACCATTTAGAATCAGTATTATAATATTTATGCAAACAAAATTGTTCCTTTCATGTTTTCTTTTTCATTTTGACATAATAATGTCAGAAAGGAGATAGAGATGGTACAGCAAAGCAGCCATATCATTCGCAGCAATGAACAATCAGATGGCAGAATCATAGAACTTCAATCTGCAATAGTGCCCACTACCAACAGCCATTATGGTGGTTATAAAAAGTCATAGCTGTGAAGCATCGTGCAAAACTAATAACAGAGCAAGAAGAATAAAAACGAGCCAACCAACTTTTGTAGGATTTTTTTTTCATTGACATGAAATAATAATGTTTTTGTAATGGCACAGGATTGAAAACCAAGTGATAGCTGAGTTGGTAGAGCCTCCATTTTAGAGGCTAGCCACCCAGGCTCAAACCCGGTTGCACATAGGTGGTCAAGTTTTTTTGGACAGCGTAGAAGTATTACAATCATACAATACAATATCCATAATTCAAGGGGATTCAAGGGGACAGAAGATGATACTTGCTTCATGAGAAAATGGCACCATTTTATAAGACAAACCTTGATAAAATCAGGTCTTGTTTTGCAGCACTGGCCTAATTTACCAGTTGGCAAATTTGGTCTCAGGCGGGGCATTGTTGATACAAGAACAGCAACAGCCTCGACCAATCCATTTTCTGTCTGGTAACCAAAGGAGAAAAGTTATTATTTTAGGAAACCAGGTATACATAAAATCGACTGACAACATGACATGGTGGTACATGGCCAAAGCTACAAGGAATACATGTATCACTACAGCCTCAAATAAACTCCTGAAGAAAATGCATATAAGCGAAAGAACTAAGGTACTAATATTAAGCTAAAGTACATTACATTGTAGCACAGTTACATTTTCATGGAATTTTACTTGCAAAATAAATGAAATCAAGCATAAAAGGAAAGAAACAATCAAATCTAAAATGAGCAAGTCAAACATATCCAATATGAGTCCTCATATATAGAGCTCCCATCTAATTTTAAGTTCAAACAGATCCATTCTGCCATTCTGTGTTTCCACTTTCATCTACACAACAGTCGTAAAAAAAAAAGATCCACATCAGAGTATTATATGCTACTGCCTCACTCAACCCAAATTGGCTTGATTTATAATAAATTATTCGGTACACAACCAGCACTTAAATTAATTGTATTTGTTGCAGCAAGCAAACCATTTTAACAGTTCAGACTTCACGGTAAAATAACGTGGAGCAAAACAAAGCATAACTCATATATTTCTATTATTGTACATTTGGACAGAGTCTTGCAATTCAGATGCAGAGTAATTATTAAAGACAACAAATTCTACACACAAATAATAAATATCTAGAACCCTAAGAGATCTAATGGTATTTTGTTTACAAGATAAATGATAAACCAATAAAAGAAGAAATAAAAATAAGCTCAAAGAAACCAGAAAAATAACTGAAATACCTCACGGTTATCCATCTGATCTAATTGGTACGATCCATGAAACCGTAGCATATTCACCTACATGAAGAAGAGCTTCAGACAAGAAGCATCTAACAAAAGCACCAACTGACCAACGTGTCACAAAAATGAAGAAAACAGACATACCACAATATCAAGCCATCCAACCGAAAGTGCTGCTGACAAACCATTCCAGTAATCAGGATCATCTTCAACAATCTACAAAATGATCTCTCATGATGCATTTAACTTTGACCTCATCAACAGAAGGACATCAAGGATTGGAAGTAATGCATATGAATGGTACTCCCTCCATATACCCATAAAACTTGACGTTTACGACGGTCTCCAAAGTACAAATTTGACTTCTTATTTCTATAAAAATATTTATCAAAAACTGAAATATGTATACTTTTATGAAAGTATTTGTGAAGAAAAATCTATTCATATGGTTTTCATATTTCTAAACTCAAAAACTTGAAAGTTATTTATGATTTATATTCCCAATGTTTGACCCAAACCTTTTCCAAAACGTCAAGTTTTATGGGTATGGAGGGAGTAGTTGATAGTAAAATAGAACATCAAACACATGCCGGGATAGGCACATGGATACGGGATAGTGGGAGTCTGTATAAACAAAACAGCAGATCACGTGATTGGAAGATGTGTCACATTGAAACCAACCTGCAAGTTAATGAGTTTTTTCTGGAAATTGCTGAGCTTAGAGTACACCGTGCTCTCCATCGTCGACAACAGGCTGTCGAAATCCTAAAATCACAGGAAGTAGAATGAGAGAGCCATCCATGGACAGTGCACAAGTTTAAGCCAATGGAATGAGAAAATGGTTAAAAGAAAGAGTATTACGGCTAACCAATCAACAAGACGCTCAGGAAGCCAGCCTTGCAAATGTTTATCAACATAGAATATCTCCAACAACTCCCAAGCAGCCCTTAAACTTGTAGGTTTCTCCCTAACCTTTAAAGTGTATTTTTTTTTTTTTGACAGGGGTGAGAAAACATTTGAAGTTTAACTAAATCATGTAAGAATTGATCCAGATTACCAATAATGGAATATAAAACAGCATAACACATAGATATAGACACCTTCAGTATTGTCTTGGGGTCTTCAATCATGAAAACAGGAGGGTCTGGGTTCCCAAGGAGATTGCCAATAGTTTTGCTGTACTCAAGCACATATTGCCACCTAATGAAACACCACTAAGATTAAACAGCAGCACAACTTATAGTGCAACATAATACTATTTTCAGCAAAATGAACAACTCATATCTTTGCTATAAGGAGTTTGGCCATATATTTTTACTGGTACAGACACGTTCATCACTGTGATGAATGTAATAAAGCAACAACTCAAGCTTCTGCAATCTACAATGTTATGGATCAGACAGGTGACAGAAACACTACTGATGTATAACATCACACTTTGGTAAAGTCAAAATTGCTTAGCAAATTTCTGTTTTACAGATCCTGGCGTTAAACTGATTCCTTGTCACATTGAACCATAAAGGAGATAATTACTAAGTACAGGAAGTAATCAAATTAATCACTAATCATAAGCATGTGATAGTGTATATATACAGCCTCAAAATAAAGTTTACCATTCTGCATGATCAGGGACTGAGTGCACATGCGACATAGTAGCATCATCTGCGAGGGTATTCTTCCTGCTCTGCAGCAGCGCGAAGGCCGGAACCGACCCGTACTCGATCCGCCGCATCTCCGCCTCGTCAATTTTCTCCTCAGCCCCCGAGCCACCGCTGCCACCGTCGCCGAGATTCACCTCCACCACACTCCCAACATCCTCCTCCGTGCCGCGGCCACCTTCCAAATTTGGCGGGCGGAGGCACGCGACCTGCAGAAGGTTGCCGCTGGACCAGGAGACATAGATGCGGAAGATGGGTGGAGCCACGCCGTGGCGGATTGGCCGCACGGGGGGCGGCGGGGCCGCCCCTTGGCCAGGCTCCCCTGTAAAAGGTACGATAGCGCCGCCATCGCCCGTCGGCATACCAGGCATCCTCGTCGCCGGCCGAGGACGGGCTAGGGTTTTTGGAGGGGTAGACAGGAAGCGGGAATTTTGTGTGAGCAATGGCTTCTGGCCGTCTGTGGTAGACTGGTAGTGTTGTGTTTAGGAATTCGGAGGGAGAAAACGTTTGGGCAGACAGTGAAACTGGGTTTTTTTCTTTTTCTTTTTCTTGTGTCTGTTTAGTATTCATCATCCCTAGAAACACAGCGCCGTTCTTGATGTGAACCAGCTTGTAGATCTTTGTTAATTTGCAAATGAGATTCATTCAAGAGGAGCACTTTAAGAAAATCTGCAACAAGGATTGACTTGCAGCAACTTGAGAGATGCCGAAAGATACTAACAACATATAGTGAGTTTATGTTGCTAACCAATTATCAAGTCAAGATCCTTTGCTTGTTTTTCAGTAGTGTGCTATATATATGATGCATTTTTTAAACTTGTGTGATACTCCTTCGGAATGCATAGCAGTATCATGTCCTTCAATGTATCACTGTTATATTACAACGCGGAGTTGTTACTGTGCACTGAATAAAGGTAACCAGATCTAAGGAATACATTCTAGCTACCTTGCAGATTATTTCGGTACAAACACTCATCCTATCATGATACCATCCATGGAAAAAAGCAACAATTTGCTTTTCAAATCCATACATTAAAAAATCCTTTTAGATGAGAATAGACAACGGTAGAGCCATCATGTACTGATTGACCCAAATCAGAATTACTTTCCATGAGCCGAAGTGGGTAAAGCATTATTTCGAACATGTTACATGCATCAAACATGAGACACATTACTAGTTACCATGAACGTGAGCCGCTTGAGGAACTGCACATCGTCGCAGCGAGGACTAGCTTGTAAATTGCCGCGAGGATGGTCATGCGGTCGATTAGAATGGCATGCCACTACTTTAGCGGAGTGCAAGTGCTAGAGCCTAGAGCAATTGGATCCAGACGTCTATAGGCAAGGAGCGGCTGCGGTGTCCTCATGAGCACGCTCTCCATGAGCACCTCGGCTGGCTCTGCAGGCAGGCGGAGGGATGAGCGGGCAGCATGGTATGAGCAGTGGCTGGCCAAGCAGGTGCCAGGGGGCGGTGCAACATTGCAGAAGGTTCTAGAATTGCTCATGTGTTTGGGCCGCGTGTAACACCTATAGTGTTAAGCTATGCATTAGCATCATCATTTCATGTATTAATCATCATTAGCTCATCATCATTCATGAAACATGATTATCATTTTATATAAGTGTTTAAATTGCTCTCTTTTGTTATGAATGCTTAGGTGTAGCATGAAATGATATTTGAATTTGATGTTTGATCACTAAAACTATTTATTTATACTTAGGATATAAAATGGAACAATTTTCATATTGATCATTTTTGCTAAATTTGCTTTGTTGAAAAATCTATTTTTAGGGTCATTT
>DXKC01000322.1:0-16074 GCA_031170775.1 Cymbopogon citratus
GAAGAAGAAGGTGAAGCCGTTTGCCCCTCTGACAGGTGGCAAATTAAATATTGAAACTGCATCGCGCCGTCAAGCCGTAATTGATGAAAGCAGTTCAGATGAAGACCTGATGACGCTGGACGCTAGAGCAAAACACTAGAAGATGATTGGTTCTTTTGGGTCTTTGGGTGGCAAGGGTGCTCCACAAACTAGTGGTAGAGCAGGGATTCCAGTGTGCCCGAGTCCCTGAGCTTCAGCTCAAAGCCCACTGAGGAGTTTGGGGCTTCAAGGGACAGAAGCACGACGATCTGGCCTGGTGACTGGACCAGTACCTAAGAGGCCTGAAGTTTTGCGTACCAGACCAGCAGCTAGCAGTGGTGGTGGTAGTGTTGGGGTGTAGAGCAGCACTCCTCTTGGTGACGACGAGATGTTCAGCTTCAACGTGGAACTTGACGTCTCGTCTAGGTAATCTGCTTGTTCTGGGATCGTGTAACAATAGAATTGTTGATGCTAAGCTGAGTTTATAAATATGACTATGGTGATATGTAGGACTGCATTTACCAAGGAACTACCGGCAGAGCCAAGAGTACTGAGGACATCTGCTGTGCCCCCAAGAAGTATGCTGGCAAGGTCATCAGCACAGAACATTCCTCTGCCCACCAGTCAAGATCCTGTAACTGAAAGGTAGGAGCCGCCTCCAACTCAGGCCACTGCAACGACTGTGGGAGAAGGTGGAGATGAGCATGTGGCAGAACAGCATCTGACACCACCAGCTCAAGGTGAGGTGCCTGTGCCACCGGTAGAAAGCGTGGAGCCCTAGGACGGAGTACAGGGCGTGAGCCAAACTTCAAGTGGTCCGGTGCCGGTGACGTCAACGGAGATACCGACTTCAGAATAGCTGGCCAGACCAGTTCTCGACCCAAGTACAGGGCCTCATGTTGGTGCTACGGCTTTGCCCAGGAACAGATCTGGGGCTAGTCCGAGCAGTCGAGCTGCTGATGCTGAAGAAGAGATTGAAGAAGTGCTCCGACAGCCCATCCGAGAGGCACCAGTATAGCAACTACAGACAGTGCACCGTGTGGGAGACACTTATCAGATTTATGAAGATATTGACGATGGCGAGGTGCTCCCCATGGTTGACAAGTACCTGACAGGGCTGCGGACTCACTTCCGGGTAAGTATGCTATGTATGCTTCTGTATATGTTGTTGATACTTGTGATATTTGGTGTTGAATGTCTGTATATTCAGTCATTAGCAGAGACCTCCGAGCAGCGTCGACGCACCATAGACAGGCTTGCTCCTGTCTATGAACAATACCAAGATCTGAAGGCATTGCACGACGCCCTAGAAGCCCAGAAGGAGTTTGAGGCCAGGGAAAATCAATGGGCTGTCGAAAGAGCTGCCATGCATGATAGACTGGCGAACGCCAAAACTCAAGCCTATGAACTCCAGGATCATGAACAGCAGTGGTCTATAGAACGTGCTACTCTGGAGAAAAAAGTGGCAGATCTAGAGGTGAAGCTGACCTTGGCAGAGACCAAGAACTCAGAGCTTGAGGCTAGGAGAGCAGGTACGTATGCAAACACGCCTTTGTAGTTGTAATTTCATGGAGTAGTACTTGTAACAGGGTCTATCTTGGAATATAGAGCTTGCAGATCAGAATGCCATACTGAGTCAAGAATAGGAATGCATGGCGAAAACCGTTGCCGACCAGGGCCAAGAGCTTAAAGGTAATCTTCTTAATTTTGCATTATTGTACCTAATGATGATAAATGCTCGATTGGTCTGACTGGTGATTGGTCAGAAGTGGCCCGGCGTCGTCTGGCTCAGTTTGAACATATGGAAGAGAATATCTGGATGCTGCAGACCAGGCTGGCCCAAATGATGAACTATCTCCGACCAGTGTTCAGGGCAATCTTCCACAATGAGCCTCTACCTGAAGACCCAGCAATGGAACCTGAAGCTGTCGTGGATAGGTGCGGAAGGCTGTGGCCTCACCTGCAACATTTTGTGAAGCGGGCTAGTGTCTTCATCGCGTGCAATGCTTTTGCTCGGGTTCGGACACATTATCTCACAATCGAGCCACAAAGGTTTGTTGATGGTCATGCCACAGGCACCACCAAGGCGCAGTTGGATGCTCTGGTGAAAGAATCTATACCTGCTGCTGAAGCGGTTGTGAGCAAGATCAAATTGTTCCATGAACCTGGTGAAGGTAGTGGTCAGTAAATTTCAAATCATGTAAAGCAACAATGTATATGCGTGCCTTATGATGAAAACAAGCGATGAAGTGCTTTTGAACATAGTAAGACCGAATGGTCTGTAAACACGTTGTGCCCGTGGGGCGTTTGTGTTATGTTGATATGATTAGTTAAGTCTGTCAACTATTTTAAGATGTATGGTTTAGACAGTGTTAGTTAACCCTGTCAGGTGACTAGAGCGTCGACTAGTGAACAGCGCGATTGCCGGGATCACTAGGAGCCTAGTACCGTCTGGGAGCTACTGCCGAATCTTCTAGTGCCATGTAGCGCAGAGCTATAACACATCGTGAGAGGATCGGGATAGTGCCTTGTCAAACTTTACCAGTCCAACCATGTATCGTACAACAGGACACATGTTTAAAGATAAACAATGCATGAAGACATTGCATGAAATTATGGAGAAGATGAACAATTGCCCCTGAGGGTGAAATAAAGTACAGAAGCACGTAAGAAAGATATATATCTTTTTATATGGCGAAGCGGCTGACTAGGGGTAGAAGCGTATGAGATTGTCGATATGCCAAGAATTAGGAATATCTACTCCTGTCAACGTGCACAATCTATAAGATGTTGGACGTGTCACCGCTTTGATCCTATAGGGTCCTTCCCACCGTGACGATAGCTTGTGGAGGCCGTCAGTCTTCATGATACATTTGAGCACCATGTCACCGACCACGAAGAATCTACCGTAGACTTTGCGATTGTAATAATGACGTAGGGAGGCCAAGTATTTGGCTGTCCGAGCACAGGTGTCTAGTCGGCGCTCTTCGGAGGCATTGACATCGAGCTCCCTGGCTTTGTCTGAGGCGTCCTCATCATGGTATATATTCTACCCGAGGGGATTTGAAAGCGATCTCAGCAGGTAGAACTGCTTCAGATCCAAACACCATGAAGTATGGGGATACTCCCGTGCTGCGGCAAGGTTGGGTTCTAAGTTCCCAGACCACCGCAAGTAGCTCCTTCAGCCATCGTCCGGACCTTTGCTTTTTATCGTCGAGGTAGACTCACTTTTTTAAGGCTTTAAGGATCATGCCATTAGCGCGTTCCGCCTGTCCGTTTGCCCGAGGATGGGCCACGGAAACATACTTGACTTTGATGCTCAACTCATCACAGAAATAAAAAAAGTGACTGCCGGTGAAGGTTGTACCCAAATCAGTAATGATGCTATTGGGCACTCCAAACCTGTGTATGACTTCGTTGAGAAAATCTATAGCCTTCTGTGCAGTAGTAGTCTTGAGTGGCTTGTATTCGATCCACTTGGTGAACTTGTCTATCAGAACATAAACGTACTCGAAACCACCTAGCGCTCGTCTGAACGGGCCAATCATGTCCAGTCCCGAGCACGAGAAGGGCCATGAGGCTGGAATGGTCTGGAGTTTATGGGCTGGAACATGGATCTGCTTGGCAAACATCTGGCACTCCAGGCATCATTGTACCATCTCCTCGGCATCTCCTACTGCTGTAGGCCAGTAAAAGCCTGCTCGAAAAGCTTTACCGACCAGAGTTTTGGAAGCGGCATGGTTACCACACATGCCCTTGTGGATATCGACTAGGAGCTCTTTTCCAGCTTTCCTGGTGATACACTTCTGGAGTAGATCGGCTCTGCTATTCTTGTGCATCAACTGATTGTAGACTATGACATAGTTGCGGGCGCGGTGCATAAGGCATTCTGCCTCTTATTTGTCTTCTGGGACAAAATGTCTGACTAGGTATTCGATGAAAGGCTCCCTCCAATTAGGCTCCGGAGGAGCAGACTGCTTGGGGAGAGTGTGGTCTAGAGGTTGGCCTTCGCCATTGCCGTGGTCTGGAATGGACTGGTCTGGAGCGTCGGCTTCCTCCATTATCACGTCTTTGTCGACAGGTGTGACTACTTGGTCGGCAGGTGGCACCGGAGCAACTGGTGTGGTTAGCTATGGAGTAATGGAAGGTTTGATCAGATCCTCGACAAATACTCTATGGGGAATCTTGGCTTGTGATGAGCCTAGCTTGGATAGCTCGTCTGCTTCCTTGTTTTCACCCCGGACCACATGTATGAACTCCAGGCCATAGAATTTGTTCTCCAACTTGCAGATCTCGGCCACGTATGCATCCATCTTTTCGTGATTGCAATCCTAGTCTTTGTTGAGCTTGTTAATAACCAAGGTAGAGTCGTCATAGACCAGGAGGCGCTTGATACCGAGCTCGATGGCGATGCGTAGATCGGACAGACAGGCTTCGTACTCAGCCACATTGTTGGATGCCGGGAAGTGTAGGCGTAGTACATACCATAGCTTGTCCTTGGATGGAGCAATGAAATAGACACCTGCCCCAGCACCGTCGATGTTTAGGGATCCGTCGAAATACATCTTCTAGTGCTTGGCACTAGTGTCAGCTGGAGGCAGGGTGATCTCTATCCATTCAACGAGGAAGTCGGCCAGGGACTGGGATTTGATTGCTGAGTGGGCCTTGAACTCCATATTAAACTTGATAAGCTCAAGCACCCACTTGACCACATGCCCGCTGGCGTCCTCATTGCGGAGCACATCTCCTAGCACGGTGTCCGTCATCACCGTAATCGGGTGTGCATGGAAGTAATGCAACAACTTCTGTTTAGTGATCAGGACTGTGTAGATTAGCTTCTGGATCTGGTTGTAGCATTGCTTGGATTCATTGAGAACCTTGCTAATGTAGTAAATGGGACCCTGGACTCCGTAAGCATGGCTAGGCTCTTCCCGTTCGACCACAAAAATGGTACTGACCACGTGATATGTGGCCGCAATGTAGAGGAAAAGGCGCTCATTTTCCTGAGGTGCAATGTGGACCAGGGGAGAAGACAAGTACTCCTTGAGTTGTGTGAAGGCCTGGTTGGCTTCATCAGACCACACAAACGTATCCTGCGCTTTGAGTAGTTTGAAGAAGGGGAGTCCTTTCTCACCCAGTCGGGAGATGAAACAGCTTAGAGCAGCCATGCATCCAGCAAGTTTCTAGACGTCTTTGATGCATCGCGGTGGTTGTAAATCTAGGATGTTCTAGACCTTCTCAAGGCTTAGGCGTATGCCATCTCAACTGACGACGTTGCCGAGCAGCTGGCCTGAGGATATGCCAAAGATGCACTTGGTGGGATTGAGCTTCCACTGATACTTGTTGAGGGCTTTGAAAACCCTATCAAGGTTGGCGACCAGAGATGAGGTGTCCTTCGTTTTCACGACCACATCATCGACGTATGCCTTTGCAAGACCAGCCAAGATTTCCTTGGCCAGGCAGGTCATGATAGCCCGTTGATATGTGGCCCCTATGTTTTTTAAGCCGAAAGACATGGTCTTGTAGCAGTAAGCACCGAAGGGTGTGATGAAGGCCATCTTGGGCTGGTCTGGTTCGTAGAGGGCTATCTGGTGATAATCGAGTAGCAATCTAGGAAAGAGAGTAACTCGCAGCCTGTAGTAGAATTGTCGATTTCATCGATGCGAGGGAGATGAAAAGCATGCTTAGGGCAGTGTTTGTTGAGATCGGTGTAATCAATGCACATTCTCCATTCTTTATTCTTCTTTTGAACAAGAACCGGGTTGGCTAACCACTTTGGATTATACACCTCTTTGATATAACCAGCTGCTAAGAGCTTGGTTACTTCTACCCTAATCACCTCCTTTCGATCTCGAGCGAACCGTCGAAGCTTCTGCTTGATGGGCTTGGCGGTCTTCGAAACGTCTAGGAAGTGCTCGACAAAGTCCCTGGAAATGCCTGGCATATCTGCAGGTTTCCATACAAATATGCTCACGTGCTCTCGAAGGAACTCGACAATTGTGTCTTCCTATTTGGGATCAAGGCCCCGACCGATGAGGGCCATCTTAGTTGGGTCGTCGTTGGTGAGTCTAATCCTCTTGGGATTGTCAACGGTGACCAATGCTCGACGGGCGGAGTGCTCTGGAATCTCGAGGTTGATGGGGTTCACCTCCAGAGCAGCCAACTTGGTCTTGGCTAGCTGAGCCTTGATGTCTTCCACTTCCACGGCGGCGTACGAATCTGTCTCGGTGGTTTGCGCCATGAGGATATTACCGCGCATGGACAGGATGCCCTTGTCTGTTGGGACTGTTGGCACGAGGTACCTATAGTGAGGTACAACCATGAGCTTGCAAAGCCCTAGTCAACCGAGGATGGCATGATAGGTGCTATTGAAGTCTGCGATGATGAAGTTGAGCCACTCGACGCGGAAGTGTTGTGGCATCTCAAACTGGACGGGCAAGGAAACCATCCCTAGGGGGAACGAGGGCTGGCCTGGCATCACCCCCCAAAACAGGACCTCGTAAGGGGTGAGGTCTTCAACATGTAAACCCGAGCTCCTTCCAGGCATTAAAAAACATGATGTTGAGAGAGCTGCCACCGTCGATCAGCACCTTCTTGAACCGGACATTCAAGATGACTAGGTCAAGGACCAGAGGGAAACACTCGGGCTCTAGTACATTTGCACACATGTCCTGTCTGGAGAATATGGTCGGATGTTCTGACCAGGCAGGTGCTCTGACGTCTACGACAGTGCTGTCGGCTTTGGCGACAGCTGCCAAGGTTCAGTCCAGGAGTTGAGCTTTGGCCCTTGATTCTAGGCCAATCCGACCACCAAAGATAACGTTGACGTTCTTTTCTGGTTCCCTGAACACAGCTCTATGCTAAGCTCTCTCGTCATCCTCTTCTTCGCCAACATCTTCCTGCACCTTCTCTTTGCCCTTGCCATTGTTGTGGGCCTTCTTTGGTGGAGGGCTCATGTGGTTGGCGATCTGTCTGCATGTCCCTAGGGTATGGCCCTTGCCGGGGTGTTGTGGGCAGTCTTGGTTGAGGATTTTTTCCAAATCCTCAGGTAAATCACGCTTCTACCCCTTGATAGCGTTAACATAATTGCCGTCGCCACTGCGGTTCCAGTTCCGGTCGCTGCCTCTATAGTTTCGGCGATCGCGGCGGTCGTCGACGCGCTGTTGACCGTTACGGCTGTCGTTGCACTGGTAACCTCCTGGGTCGTCTCGCCGGTCGTCATGGCGGTCATCACGGCGGTCATTGCGGTGGTCGCCGCAGGGGTTGTCATGGCGATCACGGTCACGATCACGATCATGATCTCGATCATCGCGGCAGTAGTTGAGGTTCCTGGTTCCTGGAATATCAGGATCATGCATGCCATCGTCAACGTAAGCCATCTCCTTGGCTATTCTGAACATCTCATCAACGGTCTGTGGTTGTTGTCTGAGCAACTCTTTGCGCAGATCTTGGCTCCACTCTTCTCGGCAACCTTGCATGAACAAGGTGATGGCGTCAGAATCAGACACGTAATGACTCCTTAAATAGGCATCAGACCAGCAACGAATGTAGGTGCGCAGTGACTCACCGGGGTAGTCATGGATCTGTTGAAGAGCAAATCGAGTGCTTGGCTAATTGCAGGTTGACTTGAAGTTATCAATGAACATCTGTTTCAACTGCCTCCAGCTATATATAGAGTTATCGGGTTGGCGCAGGAGCCAAGAAAGGGCTGTGGTGTCGAGCATGCATGGAAGATAATTGGCCATCACGTGGTCGTCCCCACTGACCGCTGAGACAGCTATCTCAAACAGCATGATCCAGTGCTTTGGGTCATCATACCCATTGTACCTGTGAATCTCGCTCCCTAGGCAGAAACCAGCGGGCCAGGCCACGCGTTTGAGGTCATGTGAGTATGGATGGTAGCCGCCTTCAGCATGATGCTGTGCATATCTCACTTCAAGGAAGTCACGAAGGTCATCGTCGCATCTCTAATCGACGCTATGGTAGCGGTCACGCCGTCATCCACCTCCGTATTGATCACGGTGAGGTGGGCCTCGATTGTCCCTCGCACGAGGAGCACACTGCTCAGGGTTCTGGCGATTGTCACGTCCTCCTAGGGGTGGTCTCTGGTCACGGGGGCCTCGGTTGACCGAGTTGTCACCCCCTCCTCGATGTGGTACCTGATTGGATGGGTGTAGGCGATTGCTACGCCGGCTGTGTGTCGCAGCTTGGGAAACGCCGCGCATGTCAGCGACTTGGTACTCTGCTGCTTCAAGACGTCGAAGAGCCTCTTGAATCTCCGGTGTTTGGTTAGCTAAACCATGATGAATCTAATGGGTGGTGGCTATGTTGGCGCTCGGAGTGTGATGTATGCACGGTCCTCCCACTTGATCGAAGGCTGCCCCCAAGTTATGTGGAGGTACACGATTGCCGCGTCGGTTATCAGCGCCCCTGTTGTGGTTGCTCCCTTGCGGTTGCGGGTGTTGTGCTTCCGCAAGTTGACGTCGTTCCTTCTCTGCATTGCGTGCTTCATGCAACTGCCTCTGAGCATCTGTCTCGTTCGCCGCCGGAGGCTCATCATCACTGACGTGAAAAAGAGTGTGTCCTAGGGGTATATGACGCCTGGTTGGTGGTGGAGTTCTATCTTCCATGGCGGCTTGGATTCTCTCGGTGAAGTTGGACTCAGCCGAGAGTGTATCATTGTTAGAGAGCTGTAGAGCCCCCATCCTTCACCCATAGCAGGAATTGCTTTGCTGGGGTCTGGGGTTGCGACAATGGTGGATGACTGAGCGTCATCGAGGTATATGCTCTCCACCATGTTGACCATCATGAGTGGATCCGCAGGTCAGATCTGGATTGGATCTGGACCTACGACGTGGTTGGACTTTGGATCTTCTTGAACAAAAGTGCTGCTCGTACGTCGTGGCGACATTCTTCAGCCTGTACGGGTACGGTGCTGGCGTGGTCGGCGCAGGTGTGCTCGGACTCTGTGGTCAGCGATGCACCTGGTCTGGAGAAGGTGGTCGGGCCGCAGCCAAGATCGGATCTGGGCGGCGCGACTGGTCGGCAGTGCGACAAGGGTGGTCGGCGGTGTGACGCTGTGCCGCGGCCAGAGTTGGATCTGGGTGGCGAGAGTGGTCGGCGGTGCGATGAGGGTGGTCGGTGGTGCGACGCTATGCCGCGGCCAGAGTTGGATCTGGGCGGTGGGGGTGGTCGGCGATGCGACCGGTTGGTGAACGGCGATGGTGAACGACAGTGAACCCATCCTTAATAAGATCAGATCTAATAGATTGAACGAGGGATAGGGTACCATCAAACCTTTTGACCTGCCAATTAATGAGATCGATCAGATCGGAATTGTTGAGCTTTTTCCCCTAGTAGCGGGGAAGTTGCCGCCGAGTTGGTGCAGAAGTCGACCCCGAGGCCGAGCCCAAGATCGGAGTTGTCAGAGCAGTTGTCGGTGAAGCCGTCGAAGAAGCCAGCTGCACCTCCTCCACAGCCTTGGCTGTCCTCAAAATGCCACCGGTCCAGACGATCGAACCAAAGGTGATCGAGTGCTCGGCGTCGAAGTCCATGGAAGTCGGGAAAGTCACCATCTCGATCGGCTCAAACTTCAGATGCGCTCCCCCTACCTGGCACGCCACTGTCGATGAAATACGCTAGATAGTCTACCATGGGGCTACCCTTCGTAGTTATTTAGGTGTGGGGCAACCTAGAGCTAGCGATTGAGCGTGACGCAGAACGGGATAAAGGATTTATCCAGGTTCGGGCTGCGAGATGTGTAATACCCTACGTCCTGCATCTTTGTGGACTGTATTGCCTTCTGAAAGCATGAACCTGTAGGGTGGCACCTGCCGCCTTATATAGTTAGGGGACAGGATTACAAATCCTAGGATTATGATACAAGATAATTACAATCTTACATATCCAAGGCAGATACGTGATTCCTATTATCTAGACTACCTTGCGCGGCAAGGCGCCTTCTTATGCCCGAGCAGAACTCTGACCATGGTTGTTGGTGTCTTCTCAGGCTCGATCTTGACATCTTGGGCCTTCAAAAGCTGTGACCCAAAGATAGCCGTGAGGGTATAGGGGTTAGTACATCCATAATCCCCCACATTCGGGTTCGATGTAGAGCTACAGGTCGATATCGCTTGGCAGACCAGGTGTGCTCCGGTGCCCAAAGTAAGCATGTATAAGTATTACAATATGCTATCCTTTAGATCCTAAAGACTATAGAAATCCATCTATACCACCTCTCTATCTCCACTCTTGTGTTGTTCCTTGGGCGAACTGGCTACAAGAAATACTCCATTCCCTATGGAAAATATGATACCCTGAATACTTTTGAGTGAAAGCTATAATGGTACTTTTATACACTTGCGTTAATAAATACCAACAGCATCGAACGTGTCCGGCATTGGGCGTCGGTGCGTATGACGGTCCTGTTTTCTGCCTAACTCAAGGGTAATGGCTAGTTTTGTTGAGGGGTGTAATAAATACTTGGTGGCCGGTTGCTTGCCATCTCTCTCGAACTTTTAACACTCTTGACATTCTTGTGAGCTGTTGCAAAGCCCTTCCACTCATATTTCTTACTTGATTGCTAATCTTGAGTGAGATTGAGTGAATCCAAAGTGCATTGCATATGGTGATACATCTAGTGGCACTTGTGGATTGTTCGGTCGATGGATTTCTTGTTACTCCTGGAGAGTACCGCTTCTAGCCGACTTGGAGATTGTTGGAGGCATTAGGAAGAGTTGGTGATTGTCTTGCCGACCTCCGGTTGATTTGTGAGGGGTTCTTATGCTTCCCCGGCTCTAGTGGATTGCGTGTTTCATTGAGTACCTCACTTGAGAGTGGTGTCTTGCAGTTCCCTTGCAGGGGGATTGCCTTGCGGGGCAAGTGGCTTGAGGGTCACACCGAGGAACCATCTAGGTGGTGGTCGACACAACCGGTGACGTAGCTTATCGGTGCACAAGTGAACATCGGGTGGAAAAATCATTGTGTCACCTCTTGTCTACTGGCGATAGGTCATCATATTCATCTTGTAGATATTGTGATTGATTGATTGTATATCATCTTGGTGATTGGCTACATCGACACCTTCTCTCCACCGTTGGTATAACAATCCTATCCTCTTTGTACCTACTTTTCTAGTGTAGCTTGTGTAGCTTGTGTAGGGGTAGTGTTCTTGCTAGCTTACTAGTGTAGAAAGTAGTGATATAGCCTTTGTATGAACTAGAGACTATACTCTTACTAGAATTGTGGATAGAAGGCTTGCAACACCTTGTAGGCTAAGCAAAACTCATTTTATGTCATTTGTTATTCTAATCAAAATTGCTTAGTGGTTTTGTAGAAATTTTTATAGGCTATTCACCCCCTCTAGCCATCCTAGACCTTGCAAGTGGTATTAGAGCCGTGTTCACCATTTGATTCAAGGCTTAACATCCTTCGGTGTAAAGAATGGCTCAAATTGTGTTCAATCATGTTGGGGGTTGTTGATATTTGTTATGCACATAGAAGAATCAAAGAGAAATAATCTACAAGCGCACGGATATCGATGAACACTTCACCCAGGAGATATTTCCATAGTATTGTATGTATTTATCCGCAAGGAGAAAATGTGCAATGACTAACCCAAGGGGTTTGCTAATACCCCTGAGCCGCAAATCAAGGTAATGTGACATCAAGAATAAAGAGAAGAATACGATGGGCCCTAGTTCCAACCTATGGCAAGCTATGCGACTACTGCTCTAATGGAGACATACCGAAGGAAAGGAGACACCATAGAGGATGCTTAACCATGGCAAACATTTCATGCATGTCTTACTAACGGGAGGAGGCTCCAAAGGACCAACAAGGCTGTCACCCCTATGGCCTACCAACGATCTAGCTAATAGGATGCATCTACAAGTATCCTAGCCCAAGCACCACGCTTATGCTACAGATGATTACTCTACCCTCTACCGGAAGAGAATAAAGTAAACTCATAGACCACAGAACAATAATAACAACATACTTACTAGTATTAGAAGTTGGAGAATCAAAAAATCTTAGAACCAAGCCCTGGGTTAGGAAGACTTGATCCTATAAGTACAAGCCGGAGAGGAGACACCAACATGCCGGGCTTCCTCCAACTCTTCCTCCACTCTACCTCTCTCTATCTAGAAGACTAGATCTAATCTCACATGGAGATTACAAATCTAAACTCTCTTGGATCCATTCAAGGGACCCCTCTCATCTGATCCTAATTGGAGATAATGAATTAGGGTCTAAGGGATGCCTCCTCCAGGGGCCAGGAGCCCTGTTTATATAGCCCACTCAGATGCACCACAGCCCTTGGATCAAACCGACCTAAATGAACGGTTTATTATTGATCCCCAAAGGCGGTGGATGGCTGATCTGCGAGGTGCTTCCTGATTTGTGGAAACACTAGGGCGGCTGCCCAAGGGGGTAGGGCAGCCACCCTGCCACCGTGGTGGCTCGGCCTCCCCTTTGGTCCAGAGTCTTCTAGATGCTTCCTTATTCCGAAAAAGTGGTTGTAGCCCCTTTATCTCTATGTAAACCTGACATATGGGCCATCCTTGATTATTTTTAGCTGACACCCTATAGAAACAGACATTCACCAAAACTCATGGAATTATGTTAGTAAACCCCATATACCAAAGTGGTATTTATGTTTAGGTCCTTTTTCATGTTTTGTTGATGGTTAAAATTGAACCGTCATCAATGGGTTTAAGGCCAAACCACCAAACCGCCGTGAGTAGCGTACCCCATTCGCATCCCCCGCCATGTCATCTTGCACTTGCCGATGTCCAAAGTGTCAGCCACCGTGGCTAGCACCCAGTCGTCCGGTCCCTTAGTCCAAGCTCCGCGTCTGCCCTTCACCGCACCTGGTCTGTCGGCATGGCACACCCCGTATGACCTTCTCCTGACCGTCGCTACTGCCTCCGGACTCCACACCTACACAACACAAGCCAAGAGACACGTTTCGACACATAGCCCTATGCCCGGGATTAGCAGAACCACCGTCAACCGCCAACCACAAGTGTTGGATCTTGTTGACAATCACTCATTACACACAAAGATGCTACACAATGGCTATGGAAAGAGCCATGTGTTTGCAGCTAGTCTCTACTATAGATAATCAGGTTAATGAAATAAAAGTGGACTGCTAACTTTACCACCTAGATGACAGGTAATAAATGGAATTTTGGCAAAAGGTCAGCTAGCCCATTATAAAGCCTTCATGATCCATGGAGTCATTTTATTTTTGGTTTTTGATGGGTAAGTCTAGCTGAGTACCTTCTTGTACTCAGGGTTCCATTCACATATTGTTTTGCAGATGGTCAAGTGCTATATGGTTATTGTATCAACTGCCTCTACCCTATTGGGGACGATGCCTAGACTGTGGACAAGGTCCTTCTACATCTTGTCTTATGCTTTTGCTAGGAATGACTGTTTAGTTGGCACAAGTATTCAAACTATGTGTGTTGTGGATTTGCTTCAAGACTTCTGGTACTGTTTTATTTAAACTATGGTTTATAATAACTCCTTAACTTTTGCACCCGATGTTGTTTTAAAACTATATTCGAATGATGTATGTATGTGAATGGCGACCGCTAAACTATTATGATCTTAGCTGTATTGTGGAAAAAGTTTTAAATCCTTCATGATTTCATGGACTACCGGGTTTATCCGAGGTTAAGTACGATGATTAGCTGCTTTGGTAGTTAATTTCTTTACTTAATCTTGTATAAACTAGGCGGTTCTATTACATCACCTTTTTGGAGGCCAACATTCCACACCGTATAACATCGACGTACGAATCACCGTCCTATAAAACTTATCTTTTAGCTTTTGAGGCACCATGTTATCACAGAGGACGCTAGAAGCCTGACGCCATTTCAACCAACTGGCTGAAATTCTATGCCTAACATCTTCGTCGATGTCGTCATCCTTCTGTAGCATCGAACCTAAATGTCAAAAAGTATCCTTCCTAGCCACAACTTGCCTATCAAGGTTGACATCTCCCTCCTGATCTGTAGTCATGCTAAGGTCATGCCTCATGTACTTAGTCTTGGTCCTACTAAGTCTAAACCCATTTGACTCTAACGTGTGCCTCCACAGTTCTAACTTCCTATTAACCCATGCCCAACTCTCATCAACTACCACCACATCATCAGCAAAGAGCATACACCAAGAGATATCACCTTGAATGTCCCTTATGACCTCATCCATCACCAAAAAAAATAAATAAGGGCTCAACACTGACTCTTGATGTAGTCCTATTTTAATTGGGAAGTTACTAGTGTTGCCATCGCATGTTCGGACACACGTCACTACATCCCTGTACATTTCTTGATGAGGATAACATACCTAGTTGGGACTTTGCACTTTTCCAAGGCCTACCAAATGATGTGTCTCGGCACTTTGTCATATGCCTTCTCGAGGTCAATAAATACCAATGCAAGTCCTTCTTCGGCTCCCAATATCTCTCCATCAATTTGCGTATTAAGAAAATCGCCTCTATGGTCGACCTACCAGGCTTGAACCCAGACTAGTTTTGGGTCACACTCGTCACTCTTCTTAGGCGATGGTCGAATACCCTCTCCTAGAGCTTCATCGTATGGCTTATCAACTGTAAAACCCTAAATTTTGCCTTATTTGAAATAGACCTAAAATGATTTAATTTTGTATTTTTATGCTCATAAAAACTTAGGAAAATAATATTTTTCATTAAATTAAAATTTGGTGTAGAAACATTGTTGTGCATACATGCTGGTGCATATTTTATTGAGGTGTATGCTTGTTGTTTGACTCTATGATGAGCATGAGCAAAGCTTTTAAAATGTGTTTAGTAAGTCATTTATCCTTCTCTGGTCTATCCTTGTCTTTCTCCTATAATCAAATTCCTTATTTCTTACCCTAAGTACTTTATTGGATCTTTCCAAAATCTCTTTCATCATACTCAAAATCACTCATTTGAGTTTAAAATCTCTTCATCATATCAAAATCACTATTTGAGTTTACTATCCTTCAAAATATATCAAGAAGCCTCTCAGGAATTCTTATGGCTTTTTTGGAATTTGTTTCTACTTTTCTATGGGCATAATCTAAATTTTAAATGCTCTGAATTATCTTATGATGAGCTCCAAATACTTTATTTGGGTTCTTCATGTTTCAAAATATCTCTAAGAATTTCCTCTAAATTGTTGAAGCCTTCGGAGTATTTTCATGGCTTAAATATTATTAATTTGGAAAATAATAAAACCAATTCTTTGATCTCAGCGTTCCAAGCCCATGAGCAATTATCTTAATAAATCACAAGGACCATATATTTATTTACTAATAGGCTTTAATAATTAATTAGGCCTAACAGTAAAGTTGGATAGTGCGAAATCAATTAGTACTATACTGCTAATTGATGTAGACATGGAGAGTTTTTCTCCCTATATATTTGTATCAACCTTTTGGCCAAAGCACACATAACTACTAAAAATGGAGTCCTAATTTGGGAATTCCTGCGGTAGTAAATCATATTTCCCCAGAAGCAAGTTGTTCATCTATTCCTACCCTGCTGCTCATCACGCGTGCATGCTACTCAAGTGCCATGCGTGCCTCGATTCTATGTATGGTATGTGCTCGAACGCTATCCATTATACACGTTGTCTATAATCTATTCTATCCATCGTATGGTCTTTTCTTCAAATAATTAGCTATCTGTATATGTGTTCCATTGAAATATATGTTTTCCTTACTAATCAAATCTGTGATACAGTTTGATTACGTTTTAGCGTAGACGTGTTTTTCGAGCCACATAATTATGATGTGTTTATTAATATTAATTTGAAATAATCTATATGTAAGAGTTTTGTAATTTAAAAGCAATATAAGTATGTGATACACTACGGTATTTCATAGGTTAAATCTGATTAATTGCTACATATATAAATGTTTTCTTCAAAAGACTGCTTCTCATTGCACTTGGGATGAACTTGAACCTTGTAGTGAAGTCCAGAATCATTGTCTTAAGCTCTTTGGCTTGGCATGGTTCACATTTGGCATGACAGTATC
>DXKC01000323.1:0-20728 GCA_031170775.1 Cymbopogon citratus
CGTCTGGCCTACGGGCGCGGCGAAGCGCGCCTACCTCCCTAGTTATAATCTATAGATCGACGATGAGTATATCTGTAATGCTTTCTTATTTTATTGTAAGCCTCGATGATGTATTTTTTTTATGAAACTCGACGAAGTATTGTAGTTGCTTGAATAAAGTTATTGGTTTGTTTGTAATTGGAGCTCCATGCATACACTTCCACACATTTGCGTATAATATACCTGATCCGTCATGCGATCGACTGACAACTGAGATACGACGTGTGTTGCTCATCATTTCGAGACAATGTTTGACTCCTCGTATAAATCTACTATATGCTCTTATTCCTGTATACCATTTTTAGCTTCCAGGAAGAGCCACGTCACTTGCTTTCTCTAGCCGTCCAATTCCAAATCAACGGTTACCCACTGCTTCGATCCTTCCACAACCTTCCTACACCATCCGACCCTCCACGTTGCTTCCTAGGCATGGATAGAAGGGGGCCGCTTGCCGCTGGGATGCAGTCCCATGAAGCCATGATGCCTTGCCCAGCACCCTAGCCTGCTTCGAGACATTGTTTGACTCCTCGTATAAATTAATTAACAAGCGGCCGGGGTGCTCGCTCTAAAAATCCTTTCTGTGGTAGCTAGTATCCATAATCATCTCGCTACTCAGTGCCGTAGGCTCCCGCACTGCGGGGTCTGGGGAAGGTAAAGTAGCCAACAGCCTTACCCGCACAAATGTGCAGAGGCTGGGGCTTGAACCCTGGATCTCTTGGTCATAGGCGGTAAAGCTCTACCGCTTGCACCAGGGCCGCCCTTCCATGATGACATCTGTGGCATCTCTCAAAATTCTAATTAATCAACATTTTTCAAAATTAATTGCTTGAGCTACCATGAGATCGAGGAGCCACAGCGAAAGCCTCGACAAACTGGTCCTTAACAATCATACCCTCTCTGTAGATGGAAATCCTAATTAATCAAGTATGAGTATACTTTAGAAAGACGTTAGGGATGGCATAACCTTACCTCTTAAGCCAACTTGTTCAAAGATTTTAAGGGCGCAACATTCCCCCGATTGACCCCCAACTATTCTTGCATGTTTTTCACCTCCAAATGAGCTCGATATAGGATAATGCCTTCAAAGATTTTATTTTAGAACACGGCTTCACGTGTATTTCATTAAGGAGAGGTAGCATGAAGCTTATAAACGCTAGCCTGGTGAGGATAGTGGTAATATCGATCTCATAAATTGTTTTTCAGGGACAACTCCCTTAGACCTCCTAGAAATAGTGTAGATTTCCATAGGTGGTTCGAAAGCTACACTGTTCTTCAATCTAGAGTTAATTAGAGGTTGTCTGCTACGTGAATAATTTTTATAAAAAAGGAGGCATACGTAGAAACCATTTGTGCAGTTCAGTATACGTGTAGTGTGTTGGTTATGGAGGTACGGTGTCACAAACTTTGCTTGGTGACCTATAGCAGGCAGCTTCACGTGTGCATGCACAACGATGACCGTCGTGTATCGACCAAATGATTTGAATGGATGGTGGTGGTACACCGTGTACGTTTCAGGTTTCACGCCCATGGTATGCCAGCAGAAACTACTTTTTCGTATGTTTTGCGAGGGCCGTTTTTCCCTTGGGTAGTGGGAACACCGCAGTAAAACTTGAAGCCGCCTTAAATTAAACTCGTCGTAATTAGCTCGTGCTCTTATCAGTTGAACGCACTTGCTGTGTTTAGTCATCACACACACACGTAAATAATGATGGAGCCAGCAGCTCGCTTGGAGTTTTCACAAACCTTTAAAACTTCTATACCGTGCTAACTACTGTTCGATCGATTAAATTAAACTCGTCGTAATTAGCTCGTGCTCTCAGTTGAACGCACGTACTGTGTTTAGTCACACACACGTAAATAACGATGTGGAGTTTTCACAAACCTTTGAAACTTCTATATATGCCCGTGCTGATCACTGCTCGATCGACATTCATATCATCAATATCGAGCAGAAAACTTAAGCGCGGTGCTAATTTTACTTCGTCTCCGAGTATCTATCAGATATATTTATATTATCAGAAGCACAAGATTCATAGACGATGGCCATGATGACCAGGTTCGTTTTTCCTCTGATGATTGTAGTGCTGATAATGCTGCTGGCATCTTGGGGTTTGTCGTCGGCGCGGCGGCTTGAAGGCGATACATGGACCGGCGAGGCCGCCTCCGGTGAACATCCTGTCATACAATCCATCAAACACCTGTACCTGCAGCAACTGAACGGTGGTGCCAATCGCTCCTGCGAGACTTCTAGCCCACAGAATCCGAATTGCCATCATCACGGCTGACTGAAGGCAAATAGCTAGGAGAAATTAATCCATAATAATGGTTGGCACCATCAGTATGTAGAACTAATAAGTTTGTGTTGTGGCATTTTCCTTGTGATAAATAATCGCGATGACAATGCGTATGATGATTACAGTTTACTGAATACTGCTTGGCTACTTTATTGTAAGTGTATTTCCAGAACACATGCTTAAAATGATTGGCTGGCTTGTTTGTGATTTAGATCCCTATATGTTGTTTAGCTTAAATACATTTGTCAGCTTCGTCTGCGCTGTTAAATTTTAGAATAAATGTGCCTGCCCATGTAATCTTGAATCCAGACAGACCGCCCTCCCCTCCCCTCCCAAACAAACAAACCAAAAACTAGTTGAGCTCAGCTTAATTAGATCATTACCTATCTGATTTTTCATGTTCCATAGATGCATGAGAATGAATGTGTCTAACAAATTTAAAACAAAAACCCTATCAGTTTTAGTTGCCGAGGTAGTCTGATTTAGATTCCTATAGTATTTGATGATATACCAGTTTTGGATTCCTGCTCTGTTTGGGAAGACACGATTCTTTCTCAATTTGGTTGGATACCTGCTCTGTTTGGGAAGCCACACGATTCTTTCTCAATTTGGTTACGGCAGAAAACAAAAATATCCAGAAATTGTGTCTCATTGGCTTGTTGTAATGTATAATTGAAATGTAATACTATACTATACTAATTTGTAATCGATATGAACTCCGTTTGCAATGATTTCGTGATTTTGATTCAGTCTCGGTTTGTCTATGGCACCTTGGTTTGATACGTTGCCAAGTTAAATGGATTTAAAAAGCCCCAGCAAGCAAAGGATTTCTTTTAATGGTCGGTAGGTTAGGGGGAGCATCCGACCTGAATTTCTCTTTTTTGGAATCCTTCTGATGATCAGCGAATAAGCTAGAAAACAAAACCTGTCAAATTTGAAGTAAGAAAAATGTACTTTCCCTCAAACTTTCACATTAACTTTGATAATAAGTATATATTTCTTTGTTTCAAGGACCGCATTTCAGATTGATCGTCGGTCTTTCAGAATAGACCACACGATTCGTACCATGCATATATGTGAGTTTTTGAGGTTGATGGCTTTTCAGAAATTTCACCTTTTGAACGGCGTTCGAATAAGGTCAATTCGATCTACGGTCTTGCGCGTATGTATGCCGTGTTCACTAGGTAATCTTGAAACATCAGTACAGTTTCGTCCCCGGGTGCATCCTTCTCTCTTCGATTGGAACAATGCATATGCATATCAGCATATGTACTCCAGGCACACTTTCACTGTGTGTTCCATGCCAGTGGTATTGTTTTATGACACCTAACAGTCTAACACAGCTCCTCCACCAGCTCTAGTAGTTATTTAGAGATGCTTTATGACAAAACCATGATAAAATAAAACAACTCTACCCGAGAAACTCCTTAAAACATGCTGAGTAATAATGTAAACAAATAGGTGTTAATTTATTAATTAATATACTTTAGGGAAAGATTCATAATCATATGATCGCTTGTTTGGCTCCTATAGCTATTAAAAATTAGCATTATGTTTTATGCTAATCAATAGAAAGATCATACGTGAACTAATTTTAAAACTAATCGTATAAGCCGTGACTAATTGGCAAGACTGTGACTAATTGGCAAGGCGACCATATTATCCTAATTAATTAGGGCATGATTAGCGCTCATATGGTGCTATGGCAAATATGACTAATCATGGGCTAATTAGAATTAATAGATTAATCTGCTAATTAGTAAACATTGATCTCTCTCCAGCTGGAAAGTATTATTACTTTGTTTCAAGCGCCACAATTCGACAAAACTTTCTTGGACGTTTCTTAGAAATTTCTCCCTTCTGAATTTTCACAGAACGTAAAATTAATCTACAGCATTACGTACGCCGTGTTCACTAGGCAATTTGTGAGCTCCAACCATCATCACAGACTCAAAGTGCTTCAGTAGAATGTCTATGGTTGATGTCTTCTCTTCGCGTGGAACCACACACATGACACAACACACGGCAGAATTCCTGACGACGCTTCCACTCCGTCTTCGTCAGTGCCGGTCTTGCAACAGTGCAACTGCCTACCATAGCTCGTTGGCGTTGTATGTAGACACAATGTTCACGGTAAAGACGCCGCGCGCGCTGACGAAAAGCTACACCGACGACCTACCACAAGGCGAATTGTAGCGCTGTCTAGCTTTAATTTCGAGCATCGCCTAGCTAGTCAGCAACGCGCGCCTGCGGTTAAGGGAGGTGGCATTCTTATGTAAAGAAGAATTTGACAATTTCCAGTGGGATGGATAGTTTTCTTTTTATTTGTTTTTTTCTTTTTGAGTTGAATTTTTTGGTTTCTAGTAGTGTCGAGTGGAGAGGCTTTTCGAAATTGGTAGTAGTACTAGTGTTGTAACTGTTGTTGTCTTTTTTTTCTATCGTCTAATAAAAATCGGCAAAAGCTTTTTGCCGCCTTTCGGAAAAAAAAAAGCAACGCGCGCCTGCTGACAAACCCTGCGCCGGCCAGCATCCCCGGCCACAACGACCTGAGATTGTAAGTTCTCCATTCTGGAGAGTGAAGACCGGCCGGTATGTACCCATGTAGTGTTAAGATATGATATATGATGTACTCGGTCCATGTATGCCTAGGCCCATTTGTACTTAGATAGACTCTAGACTTGATGTATTGTACCACATTGTATAGCCACTGCTGGGAGGCTATTTCCCATGCCTATATAACACGGAACCGAGGGCCAGTCAAAGGTATCCTCGTTCACGCCATTCTTTCATGGTATTCAGAGCCGGTCTCCTTACGGACTTGATCCATGGCCGCTTCCTCTTCCCATGCGTTTGCATCTCAGCAGCTAGGGTTTTTACCCGTGAGCGAGAAACTCCAAAGAAACAACTACGCCATATGGGGTCTTCAAGTCCTCTTAGCAATCAACGGGGCTCAACTTGGTGACTACATCAAGTCGACCACGAGGGCTCCAGAGAAACTCGTGACTCCATTAAAACCTGACGGCACTGTCAACGACAAGAAGGATCCAGAACCGAACCCTGCATATGATGCCTGGTTTGCCAAGGATCAAACTATTCTAAACTTCTTGCTGTCCTCTCTGTCCAAAGAGATTTTCTCTCAGGTTACTGCCTCAGCAGATTCCGCGTCCAGTGCTTGGGCCGCCATTGAAGCCCTCTTCGCATCTCAGTCCAGGGCACGAGTCATCAGCACTCGTATGGCCCTGGCTACGGCGTCCAAGGGGACGTCCACAATCTCTGAGTACTTCACGAAGATGAAGGGGCTTGCAGAAGAGATGGCTTCTGCAGGAAGAAGGCTGGAAGATGATGAGCTTGTCTCGTACATTCTCACTGGCCTTGATCTGGATTTTGATCCAGTGGTGTCCGCCGTCGCTGCACGTGTGGAACTGATCTCAGTTGGGGAGCTGTTTACTCAACTGACCAGCTTCGAGCAGCATATGGAGCTGCGTAAAGGGGCCAACAACCCGTCAGCCAACATGGCCACAAATGGTGGTCGCGGCGAGAACAACAGCAACAATAACTCTCGCGGCCGCGGTGGCGGTGGTCGTGGAGGGTTTGGACGAGGCTTCCAGAAGGGTGGCCGCGGCGGTGGTGGCCGTGGCAGCAATTTCTTGGCTGGTGTGTTCTGCCAACTCTGCGGCAAGGAAGGACACATGGCCATCAAGTGCTTCAAGAGATTTGATGCCTCTTTCACTGGTGCATCGCAGAAGAGCGCTTCCTCGGCAACAACCTCTTACGGGGTGGACACAAATTGGTATGTTGACTCCGGCGCTACTGATCATGTGACAAGCGAGCTTGAGAAGCTCACTGTTCGTGACAAGTATGGTGGACATGATCAAGTGCACTCGGCCAACGAAGCAGGTATGGAGATAAATCACATTGGTTCTAGCATTTTGCATACCCCCACTAGTAATATTCATCTAAACAGAATACTCCATGTTCCAAAGGCCACCAAAAATTTATTATCTGTTCATCGTCTTGCATGTGACAATAATGCCTTTTGGAATTTCATCCAAATCATTTTTCCATTAAGGAACAGGGCACGAGGAAGACACTGCTCAGCGGCAGATGTGAAGGGGGGCTTTATCCGCTGAAGTCGAGTCCATGCAAGTTGAGTCCAAATAAACAAGTTCTTGGCGCCACCGTCAAGTCGTCAGTATCTCTATGGCATCATAGATTAGGTCATGCTTCAACTCCTATAGTCAAGCAAGTCCTTAATCGCCATAGACTTCCTTTTGTTAGCGATGAGTCCAATAAAGTGTGTGATGCGTGTCAACAAGGAAAAAGTCATCAGTTACCATATCCAAAGTCAACTAGTGAATCTTCTAGTCCTTTGAATCTTATATTTTCTAATGTATGGGGTCCTGCCCCCTCCTCTGTTGGGCGCAAAACTTATTATGTGAGTTTCATTGATGATTATAGCAAGTTTACTTGGATCTACTTTCTTCGTCATAAGTCTGAAGTTTTTCAATGCTTTCATGACTTTCAAAACCTTGTAGAAAGACAATTTGGTCGTAAAATTCTTGCTATGCAAACTGATTGGGGTGGCGAGTATCAATCACTTAATTCCTTCTTCAAACGTATTGGAATAGCTCATCATGTGTCATGCCCACACGCTCACCAACAAAATGGTTTGGCCGAACGAAAGCATCGCCATATTGTTGAAGTCGGTTTATCATTGCTTGCCCATGCTTCTATGCCACTAAAATACTGGGATGAAGCTTTTGCTACCGCCGTGTTTCTTATTAACCGACTTCCGTCTAGAGTTATTCAAAATCAAACACCCTTCGAGCGTCTCTTTACAAATCCCCTTGATTACTCCTTTCTTCGCTCATTTGGGTGTGCTTGTTGGCCAAACCTTAGACCCTACAATACCAGAAGACTACAATTTCGATCCAAACAATGTGTTTTTCTCGGTTATAGTAATATGCACAAGGGATTCAAGTGCCTTGAGCCTTCCACTGGTCGGGTCTATGTATCTCGAGATGTTGTCTTTGATGAGCATGTATTTCCTTTTGCCAAGCTTCATCCTAATGCTGGTGCACTTTTACGTGCAGAACTCTCTGTTCTTCCTGATGCTCTTCTAAATTCCAATACTAGTTTTGGGGATGCAATTTTGCTTGACCATTGTGATGATACTGCTCCATCTACTAATCCTACACCAAGCAGTGGTGTCGTTTGTGATGATACAGGAATCTCAGGTGCTTCGGCGTGTGCAAATCCGGGCTCAAACGGTGCACAAATGAGCTCTACTGGGCATTATTTCATTTGCCCCCCATCCAGCAACAAGCCAGGCGCGAGAGTCGGTGCTGATCCGGTTCCTGGTGCTGACACTTCACCTGAATCAGCTTCGGGATCGGTGCTGGACGCAGCGCCCGCGACTCCATCGTCCTTGATGCCTGCCACTGCGGGATCTTCTACATCATCCCACGCCTCGCCAGAGCCTTCGTTGGTGCTCGCTCAGCCACAGAGCAATCCGGGCGCGGGGGGACAGGCGGTTCCCTCCACTACTGTTGAGATTGTCTCCGCCGGATCGTCTGCGGATGGCGGGGCTGCAATCACATCTGCGGGGACAGGTTCAGCTCCTACTCGCCCTGTTACACGTCTTCAGCACGGCATCCAGAAACCAAAGGTATATACGGATGGAACGGTAAGATGGGGCATGTCTGCAATATCAGATGACAAGGAGCCCACGACTGTTGCCGAAGCTCAACGTGATGAAAGATGGGTAGCAGCTATGAATCATGAATATCAAGCGCTACTCAGAAATAAAACTTGGCACCTTGTTCCTCTTCCAAAGGGCAAGAATCTCATTGACTGCAAATGGGTCTTCAAGGTTAAGAAGAAAGCTGATGGTACTGTGGATAGATACAAGGCACGCCTTGTTGCAAAGGGCTTCAAACAACGGTATGGGATTGACTACGAGGACACATTTAGTCCAGTAGTCAAGGCCGCTACAATTCGGTTGATTCTTTCCATTGTTGTTTCTAGAGGTTGGTCTCTTAGACAACTTGATGTTCAAAATGCCTTTCTTCATGGCATATTGGAAGAAGAAGTATACATGAGACAGCCTCCAGGATATACAGACAAGTCAAAATCAACATTTGTTTGCAAGCTTGATAAAGCACTCTATGGTCTCAAACAGGCACCACGTGCCTGGTATGCACAGTTATGTGGAAAATTGCAGGCATTGGGGTTTCAACCATCCAAGGCGGATACATCTCTATTCTATTATAACAAAGGTGGAATCACTATGTTTGTCTTGGTATATGTTGATGATATCATAGTGGCTAGTTCATCACCAGAAGCCACAAAAGCCTTGTTGAAGGATTTGGAAGGTGAATTTGCCTTGAAGGATCTCGGTGATCTGCATTACTTTCTTGGGATTGAAGTGAAGAAGAGTATTGATGGGTTAATTTTTTCTCAAGGAAAGTATGCTCAAGATATTATCAAAAGAACCAACATGAGCACTTGTAAGCCTGTCAACACGCCTCTGTCAAGCACCGAGAAGCTCAGTGCTTATGAGGGTGATCCACTTGGACCTGAAGACGCTACTAATTATCGAAGCGTTGTGGGAGCATTGCAGTACTTGACTTTGACTCGACCTGATATATCATTTGCTGTTAACAGAGTATGTCAGTTCTTACATGCCCCCACAACTTCACATTGGAGTGCTGCAAAGCGGATCATTAGATATGTCCAAGGGACAGCAACACTGGGAATTCATATTCGTCGGTCCAAGTCTATGACAGTGAGTGCATTTTCTGATGCCGATTGGGCTGGTTGTGTAGATGGGCGACGCTCTACTGGTGGCTTCGCGGTTTTCCTTGGCTGCAATCTCATCTCATGGAGTGCAAGGAAGCAAGCCACAGTATCACGATCTAGCACCGAGGCAGAATACAAGGCTCTTGCGGATGCAACAGCTGAAATGATGTGGGTTCAAAAAATGTTAACAGAATTGCGTGTTCAACATCCTCCTGCAGCTCGACTTTGGTGTGATAGTATTGGAGCTACTTATTTGACAGCAAATCCAGTGTTTCATGCAAGGACAAAGCATATTGAAATTGATTTCCACTTTGTTCGAGAAAGAGTGGCTCAAAAACTATTAGAAGTTCGATACATTGGCACCAATGATCAGGTAGCTGATGGATTTACAAAGTCCTTGCCCGTGGCCAAGATGATTCAGTTTAGAAGCAATCTTAACCTTGTCCCCGGTTAAGATTGAGGGAGGGTGTTAAGATATGATATATGATGTACTCGGTCCATGTATGCCTAGGCTCATTTGTACTTAGATAGACTCTAGACTTGATGTATTGTACCACATTGTATAGCCACTGCTGGGAGGCTATTTCCCATGCCTATATAACACGGAACCGAAGGCCAGTCAAAGGTATCCTCGTTCACGCCATTCTTTCATGTAGAAGCAGAAACCCGCGTGAAAGCGGCACCTCAGCGTGTGCGCCCTTGCAGTCTACCGCCGTCGTCCGCAGCGTCGAGTCGCGCACGTCGTCGTCATGCATTAAGCACAGGCTATTCTTGCATGGAAATTTCGTTCGCAGAGTGCTTTGAAGCTCCTATATATACCCGTGCAGATTATATCAAGGTATAGATAGCTCAGAGAGAGGAAAACACACTGCAGAAATTAACCTAGCTACACTGAAAGCCTGAAACTGTGTGCCAGAGCTTGCGTTGTAAGGATGGCCACGGTGATCAGTAGCAGGTCGTCATTCGTTTTCCCACTGCTGATGATCGCGGTGCTGATGCTGTTGGCAGTGTCGACAGGGTCGACGGCGCGGCAGCTGGACCTGGACGGCGATCGATCCACATCCACCGGCGGCGGCGAGTCCGCCTTCGGAGTCGTCGGCCGTCCTATCATACAGATCATGAAACGCCTGAACCTGCAGCTTCTGTTAAAAGCAGGGGCATCCTGCAGTACCTATGACAAAAACACCCCAAAGCCGCCAAACTGCCCCTAGTAGACAATTCGACGGTGCACACCAAACACGGCAAATTAAGAAATGGGCTGATCATGCATAAACATACGTCAGTTTTCATACTTCTTCTCCCTGTCATCGTGATGATATTCGGAACTCAGTTAGAACGACAATGTTATGGGTCTAGTAATTTTAGTGATTGATAATTAAGTTTACACTGTTGGTGAATTGTCTTTGTCAGGCTTGTTTGTATATTGGATATGTGTTATGTGTACAATGTGATGGATCCTCACTTTATAGTATGTATCATAAATATGTATTCACTTTATGTCTTTATCGTAAATTAATAAAAACATTTTATCACAAATCAAGGTGGAGCCATCTCTCTGAAAAACGTTCTCTTACAAATCGTTTATGTAATAGTTATTATTAAGTCTAGACTGAATTTTTATGACAATGAGATTATTATTAGCATATTCCTCAACATTAGCCTAACATGTTGAACCTCCCGTTGCATGGAGGGACCAAACAAAAATACGAGAAATAGGGTGTGATGAATCTCACTCAAGCCAGCAAGCATGGATGGATCTAGTGGGTACGGCAGGTATGCCTTGGGATATTGTGGCTCTAGTGTGTATATTCATAAATTGTAAAAAAAATTAAAAAGAACAAACTTATATATTTAACCGACGGCTAAAAAATTAAGGGCATGCTAGTGGCCAAATCAGCCCAAAATAGCCAAATTCAGCCCATTATACACCAGCTGTATATTGTAGTCTATATTTCATACATCATTTGAACTAGTTTTATTGTAATTTATAGAAGTTTTCAACTTCGTCTTGGAAATTAAGATCCTTTTAGTATGCATGGTTAATTATTAGTGATATAACTTTAGTCCCCATCTAAACACGGCGCTAATATATAGGCTAATTAGCCAAGTTTTCAACTAGTTCCTAGTCTTCTAAAATTTACTATCTAAATCATTATTTAACAAGTCGTTTGAGTAAAAATCGTTCTCTATATCTTTATACCCAATAACTTTTCTATATCCTAGTGCCTACTCTGAACAGTCATCCTTGCTTCCCATCTTTGGGCAGTGAATAATCAAGAATTGCGGACATCTATATTTACGGATTCAATTAAAAATATAATTTGAACGTATTTTTTTCACGAAAATCCCCGTTCCTTTAAGAGTTGCTCCTAGACTACTTGATGTCCAAACCTAGCTAATTTGAGCTTTTCTTTTATCTGCAGCTAATAAATAGTCGTAGCTGATCTAACAGGTCATAAAACTTATCAAGCTATTTATTGGCTATACAGTAAATTATATGATAAAATTTATGATAAATAATTCAAATTATATATGAAAAAATTGTGCGGTTTTATACTTTTTAGTAAAATCCTAGATTAGTCACTTGAGCCAGGTAGGTACCCTATTAACAGGGTCCTTGGTCCTGCCGCGTGGTGAATCAAACCAAAACTGTCAACTGACGACTGAATGCGGCGACTGGAAGATCAAAGGTACGTTATTGCAAGTACCCATCGAGCCACCAGCATCGTGTGACGCGTGTCTTGTAAAGTTGATAGACTCATGTGTATCTGATGATTGTGAATGTGCGACTGACTTTTTGTTTTTTTGTTTTAATCGAAGACTGACTATGACTACTAGACTTTTGACTAGAAAATGGATTTTATTTTTAGAGTACTGAACAGGAAATTTTGACTGGCGGTCTACTTAGACAAACAGCCCCGGCTAGTTCCCAGGAAAACATTCCGTCACTTCATGAGATGACCTTATCGTTGCGGAGAAAATAGAAAAAGGACAAGTGCTCATTAATGAGGACGAAATAATATTAGTTTTTTTCCAAATTGGTGTAAAAAATGATATACATAGATACAGCTGTATTTTCCCTCGAGATATACTATGAAGTTTCATTACGGCTTTCCTACCGTTAGTAGCACATCTAAACTCCATTTTGTTTACTTCAGAGCACTTTGAAATCCTCATGCTCATCACAAGAATAAGGTTTTTGTCTTCTGTAGGGGTGGTGCATAGTTGGGGCTACAGGTAAGAATGGATTTTGATAATTCAAATTACTTTTCTAAATTTTAAATCGTTTTGGTTTAAAATAACTTATAATTTGGAAAATAGAGAGTATTTTTCTAACTCAAAATACAAAGCTACCTCCAAAACCATAGTATGAAGTTAATTTGAACAGCTTTTTTATGTCTAGCTTTGGTGTTCAGGTATGAAAACAGACTAAAATAATAGTTTAGACTTTAGAGAGGTAGAATATTTTTATATTTAATATAATGAACACACGGCCAACATACCAACGGACAGTGGGCTGACATGATACACTGCACAAAGGCCCAGCACCACTTGCTATCGTATTATGAGGCCCCGGCCTAACAAAGGCTTTTTGTCACACTCACACACCTCGGGAAAAAGGTGGCAATGGCAACACGCGCTGCAGAGTATACTGCACGGTCGAGTCGAGTCGCACACGTTGTTGCATGGAACTTTCACAATGCCTCAATTTCAAACCTAAAGCCTCTATATATACCTGGGCACATTTCATCGTCCTGAACAACTCTCAAGAGAACTAATCACTCGACAAGTGTTTTGTCTTTGCCCTGCTGAGAGAGCCTAGGCGGCGTAACTACAAAAACTGTAGCAGCTTGCTAGAACAATGACCATGACCAGCAAGTTCGTTCTGCCGCTGCTGCTGCTGATGCTGTTGGTCGTGTCAGGGTCGGCGCGCGCGCGCCGAGTGGAAGGCGACAAGCAGTGGGCCGCCGCCGGCGGCGAAGCGGCCGGCGTTGGTCGTCCTATCATACAGTTCATCAAACGGATGTACTTGCAACAACTGTCAGCAGATCCATGTCCCCCACGACAAGACCAACGACCCAAACGGCAACCCACAATGCCACCATTGATAATTATCAGATGATAAGTACTGGGCTGTCATGCTATATGTATGTATGATGTATGTATACCTCTCTGTGACAGTGAATTATATTGGTGATGACTTATGAGTGATGACGTACCTATCGAAAGTAGTAGATAGTGAATTGATGACATTATTCGATACTTGATACCAGCCATGAAACAACTCTCTGTTTTAGTATCTTATTATTTTCTGAATAAAGTGACAGTCATTCTATCAAGTGTTTTCAAAACATGGTACAAATATGCAGACGCACTCGCAATTCGCAAATACACAACTCATCCCTATGAGCATGCACACCTGCAAACCGTTGAGCAAGCAAATTCCAAGAATTACAGAGTCACCACCCGCGTTTCATTGTCAGCACTCAGCACATACGGAGTACGTTGCTTGCTACCTAATGATGAATAGAAATCTAGCTTGCCGCACTTTCGAGAGAAAAATTTAAGAAATGTTGGCTGGAGTTGGACTAGGCCTTCACTTAGAAGTGATATTTTGCTACCACAAGCAAATAAGTGATATTTTGTAAAAAAAAATAATAAGACTAATGGTCAAATTTAGGATTGAAAAAGTCAAACAAGCTACATTTTGAATGGATTTAGTATTTGGTTTTTTAATTTGAAAATATTCTCGTATAAAAGAAAGAAAATTTTCTTTTTCTTTGAACTTAAAATGAAAATATCCTTTTGGTTGCGCAGTTAACGCTGCCTCTTCTTCAAATAAATGAATTGATGTACAGTAGATCAATGTTTGTATGCATGGGCATTGCCGTGTCTGTACTACTCCGAAGTCGAATGAAAGCACCATAACGAGCTTTGTGTTGGGCTGAAATTTCAGCTGCCGGCCCATTTGCGAAGTCACTCTTAGTTTGGTTGACCGCTGACTCTTGACTTGGTGTCGTGCCGGTCAACATCTGTTGGAAGCGTGGTGCATCTGTACGTACCAGTCAACGGTACAATGCGTTTGCTGTTTTTGCGTTTTGCATGTGCACCCACTGAGACTCTAGCTGTGTTCGGCTGGTGTTGCTGAGATTCGGCTGGCTGGACTGATTTGGCCATCAGTGTTCAGCTAAAATCAGTCGAGTTCAGCCGAAATCAGCCCAGACGAACAGTTCGACTGAGAGCAGTCCAAACTCCTGAGAATAGAGATAGCATAAGCAACCATACCAGACGTCTACCCCGATAAATAAAGTTCAGAATTTTATCTGGAAATTCGATTCGCATTTCCCTTTTCGGCTTATGTTGCATATGTATTCGCCCTGTCGTCATGTGTTGTATGCTCTTGTCAGTCTAGTTATAAAGTTCAGATCTTCGAAGAAGCAGGCACACTATGTTGGCCATTCATCTGAACTTCATGCCCATATGCTCTCACCAAAATGAGACGATGCTTTATGTCGTGAACCAAATGCTCATGTCTGCGATTGGAGGATGGTTTTTGTCCGCCAGCCGCCATGCCCGGTACCCACTTTCGGACACGTTTGGATTTATGAATGACTCGAAGTCTTCTTAGTGTCCATTAGCATTCTTTTAATTTGTGGATAGGATATTTACTGCCGCATTGCGGAAACATGTTTAGTGGATCCTCTCGTCTTTTCTTTTCTTTGTTAGCTAGAGAGCAATACAATGATGTGGCTTTTTTTTCTTAAAAAAGTTAAGGTCCTTTAAAACACGGGAATTTTTATATTTCGGGAATTAGTTTAATTTTGTAGATAAAACAAAACTTTCCTATGTTCCAAAAAGGACTTTGTATGGGTTAAGGCAATTTATTGGATTCATTTGAGAAACATCCCGTAAAAAAGGAGCAACATATGATTGTCATCTTTTAAAGGTGTCTCACTGCAAAATTTCACCTCCCAATTTCTAAGATCATGAAACAAAATATGAATTTTTAATATTTCTAAAATATTTTTAAAAAGGATCTTAAAGAAAAAAATATACATGTAAAGGACGTGATCAGTTTTTTTTAAAACAATCATGGGTATCAGAAATGCTTCCCCACATTTCACAGCGCGAGAGCAGGCAAAAGGCCGCAGATGTCCACATGGGCCCCTAATTCGGAACGGCAAAAAAGGCCCGGGACAAAGGTTGACCGTTGAACCGACCGAGTTGCCATAATCCTACTCAAAGTAATGATATAGTGTGATTGTGGCGCAACTGTCCAAACCATGAGTCAAATTCTCATCAATGGTACGGTGCCAGATGGTCACTTGGAAGAGTTTGCCATTCGCTTATGCGCGCACCGGGAGCTTGAGCGGAGGGCCAAGCTAACTGAACTCCTAATTTTGCTGTACAAGTCGTTTCAGTGGATCATGTCGTCCTCTTATCCATTTTATTTAATTTCTTATTCTCTCTCTTTTTTTAATCACTAAAATTTAAAAAGTCAATCATCCTGGCTATTGTGAAAAAGGTGTATAATTGAGTATTGACAGTTCAAAAAGGTGGAAAGTAGTCCATATTTGAGTGATTTGCCAGTGGTAAGTCACCAGCAAAGATTTTGCGGCTCCAATTTGTAATGGATGCTCTGACACTGAGAAATGTTGAACGGTTGCTAAGTGGGCTAAAGATATTACCATGCTTTAGAGTTTGTTTGGATCTTATAGACTAACAACTAGTTGACTAACGTTGAGTCCTCTTTCCCTACTTTTTGCTCCTCTGCACTGTTTAATTTGTAGATTGCTTGTTTGTACTTTGTTTTACAGGGAGCCTCTAGCTCTTCTGGTTCCTCTAAAAAACTAATGTTTAGTCCATAAAGATCTATACAGGTGGACCAGTGAGTGGACTAATAACTAGTCCAAAACACAATTAGTTGTTACTTTACTAGTCTATTAAAACCTAACTATCAAAACTAGTGATTTTACTAATTGAATATCACTAGTCCTAGTTCATCTGGAAGACGAGAGTGGGAGAAAGGTTGCCGTGATCTGTGAAGCCGATATGTTAGTGGCAAATCATTCTAGACATTTACGCGCACGCATGCTCGATTATCATATTATAATCTTCTTTGAGCATATCGAATTATCGATCATACACTTTGGTTTACCCGTGGTCTTCCCTAGACCCAAAAATGACACTTGTATCATGCCTTTCTTCCTACCATGTAGAGACAACAAATCCAAATATGCTATCCTGCCGAATTCCAGATCCGACCATCATCATCACAAACAATGACCCGGACCTCGAATTTCCGGAGTGAATTCCAGGTCAGGCAACATGTATCGATTTCATCATTTCCCCCCAACCAGATGAATACGCTGTACGCAGTCCAGTGGCCGCCGGCCACATCGATGCGCAAAGATCTGCAACTAGTCAGTGTGCCAACGTCAATCAGCATCCGCGAATTCCCTGTGGATAGACCGGGCAAAACCCCGCAGAAAACGGCAAGCGATCGATGACCCGGTTGATGAACGGCAGGGACGACTGAACACTGGACACTGACTGGAGCGCGCGGCCTATATACACACAGAGTCAGACCTGCGGTGAAATCTACTGCTTGGCAGTACTGTTTGCCGTGGAATAGTATGGAGACGTGACGACGGGCATTGACGGACTGGGTCTACCGTCACGGTCCTCCTCGATAGCTCCGCGTGCCTCCGGTCCGTCTCCATGGATTCATCGACGACGACGTAGCTGTCCGATGAGCTCAGACAGCAGGCACGCGTCAGTTCACTAGTTTAATTAGTTGCTGCTTTCGATCGCCGTTGTTATGTGTGTAATGTAACTACAACTGTGCTGTGATTTCTACGTGCTTACGATTACGACCGAGACCGAGAGATGGTGGCGGAAATTACAATCCAGGCGACAGGTCGACGGTGCGAACCGGACACGGCCGGCGACTGCGTCGGGTTGGATCCATCGGTGCCGTGACGGTTCATCCGTCCGTCGTACAGGGACTCAAGGTCCGTCGGTCGTGCGTGCTTGTGTTTAGTTTCTAGCAAGCTACCTCTCCTGCTTCAACCTTTCTCTTTGTTCTAATCGATCGGTGACGACCGAGAATTAAACAGGCGGGCAAAGTAGTCACACTATTGATTGATTGATAGTACAAAATGCTTAGGTTGTCACATAGATGACTCGGACTCGATAGTCTAGTCGACATTTGATATGAATATACACGTACTGGTACTTCGGAAAGAAATTCAGGACAGTTGGCTAGCCTTTGTTGCTGATTCTTTCTACGATAGTAACTTGTGCGCCATGAAACTTTGACGGTGAAAATTAAGGGCTCAGGTGAAAGTGACAGGGTCTGGCAGGTCAAGTATACTCAAGTGTATGTATCGTCGTCTATATATCCTTTGTCGGATACCCGGATATGGGGTACCCTAACCCAAGGATCAAGGAAACCGCTCCATCTACGTAAACCCCCCTGAAAATTACCCCCCCTCGAGGCGATTTTGCCACGACAGGGCCTCCTACTGCCAGAGGCATCCAATGGGCCGGCCCACGAACAAGCCTCGACGTCCCCGAAAGGCGCAAGTCCGCGGCAGCCAAACGACCGGGACCAGACCCGCTCAGATACTCGACTCGAGGCCCCCCTCGATTACGGAGATTTTCCCGGCGAACGAGCCCCTCGAGCGTCTGTTCCCCGTGCGGTTTTCCGGGCGCATTTAATGCATCCACCTACTCCCATCTAAGCATGTGGCTACAGCGGTCACCACAGTACTCGGTAAGCCGGTCAGATTCACCTTTTACCGTCCATACCCGGGATTTGAGGGAATCAAACAGCACTATTTCAACCACTCCAAGCACTGTGCCCCCTCCGACGCCCCCTCGAGAGTGTTGGGGTCAACGGCCGCCCCGTGTTTCCCGCTGGCGCCCATGCCGACCAGGGGCTCGAGCTCCTCGACCTCCCCCTCGAGCGCGACAATCAGCCGGAGCTCCTACCAACTCCCGACGCGACAATACAGAAGCCGCACGTGCAGGGATGGGCGCAAGGCCTCGAGGGCGTCATCAGGAACGTGCAAGGGTACGGCAGAGTCACTTTTTGCCACGTCGCTACAGAAGCACCGACTTGACCGGTTTCTGCCACCGCAACGTCAGCATACGCACGCCTAGAAGTTATGTAACCTTGTGCCTCCCCTTCCTCTATAAAAGGGGACGCCAGGGACTAGGACCGGGGGCATCAGAGATCGAACAACACAACGGACACCTCGTCCCCCGCTTGTATTCACCCATGTACAAGCACTTAGGTGCAAGATAACAAAGATCATCCCCCCGCTGGACGTAGGGCCTTCTTTGCCCGAACCAGGATAAATCTCGTGTCCTTCTTGCATCACCATCCGGGTTAGAGAGCACGCAAATTCAAATTTACTCGTTGGTGTGACCCCACGGGAGTACGAAACACCGACAGTTGGCGCGCCAGGTAGGGGTACCGCGTGTAACATCGATTTCTCGCCATTTTCCCGGATGGCATTTCCACCATCACCACTTCCGCGTGGGACGATCCTCTGGTTCGGAAGCATGGAGTTCGTGTCCCATGGCCATGGCTATGACATGTCCCTGCTCTCGATCGGAGCTCCCGGCGGAGGTCGCATCGAGCCCCCACGATCGACATTCGGGGCACTGCGCCGGCCGCGCCACCACGGAAGGAGGCCCCGCCGGCACCATCATCACTGCTGAAATTCGTCCAAGGTGGCACCTGCAGACTACCCCCCGCTCGTACTCGGGAAGGAGGGTCCCTCCTCGAGGGAACCCTCTGACCTGAGCTCAGGAGAGGGGGAAGAGTCAGCTGGCAGCCACACGCCCACCGACAAACCTGCGCCCGCGGTTTACTCCCTTTTTCCGGCAAGAGACGCGAGCGTCCATGGGGCCTCGTCCGATCCTTGCACAGGAACTAGGCGTGAACCAACAGGCCAGGGTGTGGATCCTGACTTCGTTTTCGCCACGAAATCGCTGGGGGAGCCCGGCAGAGCCCCTCCTTCACGCACGCCTCGCTCACCGCCAAACTTTCTCCCGCACGGATTGTTCGAGCGCCGCCGGATGCTCCCTTTCGGTCTCGACAACGCTGCTCGGACGGTCTCCATAGCAATCCACTCTGCCATGGGCACCAGAGAAGAGCGCCCCGGCGCCCTCCTCCGAGCAATGGCGAACATCAAGCCGACCTCCTACGACACCACGAGCCTGAGCTTTACGCGAGCTCCGGGCCCTCGACGCTACGCCCTTGGCACGCTCCGGTAGCAGCTGGCAGACGAGGCACGTGCCCGTGGTGAAATCCCCAACCTTTACATCACCCACGGCGACTCCGACTCGGATGATTGGGGTCCGCCCCATGAATGTCTCCATGTCGAGGGAGAAGCTGGCTCGAGGGATGAGACCCGCGATGAGGCAGTGGATGCCACGTCCGCCACCGTGGTTGAAGCTAGCCACGCTAAAAAACCTCCACCAATCGTGATTCGGGACGCACAGCCTCGCGTTGACGAGCGGGACACGCAGTTGGCACAAATCCGGGAGATGGCGGCCAAGCTAGATGCCGATCGCGAGGACCTCCGCAAGCTCTAAGAGACCCTCGAGCAGGAGCGTGCGCGCGCCCTGAAAGAGGGGGCTCGAGCAAGAGCTCGCGGGGCGTACAAGCAGATCGTGGGAGAAGAGCCTCCCGAGCCAGCTCCCTTTAATCGAGCCAGCCAGAACATCGTGGCGGCGACCATGCTGCTTCAACACATGCCGGAGCCATCAAACCCCGACGCACGGCAATACCTGGATCAGGTCCAGGGTCTCCTCAAGGTGGCGGCCGTCCAGCAGGCCGAAAGCTCCGCCTCGAGGCGCAGGGAGGCTACCGTAGTCAAGACGGTCGGCCCCTCTCGCTTCGAGAGGGAGGCATCAGTCCACCAGGAGGCGACTGCAAGCGCCAAGAATAGGACGCCCGTTAAGGAGCGCCTAAAAGACAACCGGGAGCCACGCGACGCCCGGTATGACATCCACGATAACCGTCGGCGCAAGCACGGCGACGCCGAGGCCCGCGGATACAGTGCCCACAGGGGTGGCCGGTATGATCCTGAGGAGGACCGGTATCGCTCCCCGGAGCCACTGGGCCCTCGAGTTTTCAATCGGAAGATCCGCAGGGCCGTAATGCCAAGAGGGTTCCGACCCCCCTCGAGCTTGACGAAGTACAACGGCAAAACCGAGCCAACGGTTTGGTTAGCCGACTTCCGCCTAGCATGTCAGATGGGAGGGGCGCACGATGACCTCGCTATCATCCGACAGATCCCCCTCTACATCTCCGACACCGCGCGACGATGGCTTGAGGACCTCCCCCCGGACGAGATCCACAATTGGTCTGACCTCGTGCGCATCATCGGAGGGAACTTAAAGGGCACTTACGAGCGCCCGGGCAACTCCTGGGAGCTCCGCAACCTCCGCCAGAAGCCCAACGAGAGCGTCCACGCATTCCAGAAGCGTTTCTCGAAGAAGCGCACTGAGCTTTCCCACGTCTCCGATGAAGATGTCATCACGGCATTCATCACCGCCACCACCGATCGAGAGCT
>DXKC01000324.1:1864-13962 GCA_031170775.1 Cymbopogon citratus
ATGAATGGCACACCACTGGCCAACAAGGTCATTTGAGCCACATTCTTAATCCTTGTGCATAACACACTCCCTTCATTCCAAATTGTAAGTCATTTTAGCTTTGTACTAAGTCAAACTTGCTAGGTTTGACTAAGTATGTAGGAAAAAAATATTAACATCTACAATATGAATATGCACTATCGAAATGTACTTCATGGTGCATTTTTTTCTATAAACTGTGTCAAGTCTAGAGAATTTTGACTTAGGATAAAGCTAAAATGACTTACAATTTGGAATGGAGGGAGTACTTTCACTGGAGGGTGTATTTATTTAGGTTAATCTTTTTGTCTAGTATATCTTCCTTTGAGCACATATGCCCTTCTGCATCAATAAGAAGGACCCAAATCAATGCCTTTTTTCATCATATATGTACACTGCATTTTGGATGATTTACTCCATATTGTCCTTTACCAGGATTTGAGCTTTCAGTATGCTCATCTGTCAATGTTCCCACAGGTCAACTCTGTGTTGCCAAGGGTGAGTTGCAAATGGCGTCTGACTCGTTCAAGATTGTGTTGGATGAAGATGGGAACAATTTTCCAGCTCTACTTGGTCAGGTGATTTTTAGGTTGTTTAGATGGTCTCATAAGGGAGTCATGAAATATGGATTATTTCAAATTGTTTCTCATGTGGAGTCTATTGTAAATGTGATGCAGTGATGCATATAGTTTTGGCTTGCTTGGTTATGATTTAAGCCAGTGCAAGTGTCACCATGTTCTGTGTTTCTACAATAGTTCAATGTCTTACCATTTAAGAGCTGTTGAACATTTTAGTTCCATGCCTTCTCATTGTTTATTAAATGATTGCTGTTTCACTACAACTAGCTGTGTCTTGTTCTGTATCTTTAATTGACTCTTTAACATGTGTAAGATGATGGTATAACTTGCTTGGATGGTGGGTTCAAGGGCAGCATTTAATTTATGCAATGCTCTGGGTCAGTTCTGGAGAAGAAAAATGAGAGGGGATTTTGTTTTTCTTATTTCTTGTTTGATCCCAGGGAACTGCGTTTCTCCTTAATTGTGAGGATCTCCGAACAATAGTTGGAACCGATTAACAGAAAATTAGATTCATATGGGTTCTTCTTAATTAAGCAGGGTTTCTAACCAAATATCTGTCATGATAAAAAACTTACACTTTATTTCGACTGTACGTTGTGTGCTGCTACAGACTAATGTTTGCTGCTGATTCAGTGACATACAAACTTGAGTTCTGGGCACAACATAGATTCAGATAGACAAGCTTCATTTTTATTTCTGGGCAACATAATAAATAGACCATTATTTATTGACATATTTGATATTTATTTGTAAAGTTTATTTTAATTTTCAAATGTTCTGTCACAGGCCTCTGTTTACTTTTTGATGGGTGAAGCGGAGCAGCAGCACAAGAAATCATTGGAGCATTATAAGAGCTCATTAGATCTCTACAAGGTTCAATAAATAATAATAAATGATTAACTTACAATGATACTTATTTGTGACATCCTGACAAATTCCCCCTGTTGACTTTGTACACTTCTTAGAAAGCTCTTCGGGTCTATTGCAATTGTCCTGCTGCTGTAAGGCTTGGTATAGCCTTTTGCCGATACAAACTTGGACAAGTAGAAAAAGCTCGTCAAGCTTTTCAGCGAGTTTTAGAGGTCAGTTTTATTTATTTCGCTGTGCAGAAATTTGTATCCAAGGTAAGTAACCTTAACCAATGCAACTTAAACTTTACAGTTGGACCCTCAGAATGTTGATGCTCTAGTAGCACTGGCAATCATGGACTTGCAAACAAATGAAGGTAAATTCTCTGCACATGTGTGAGGTTAAAATCTTAAAGTTGCAACTCCCCTCATTCTAATTCGAGCGTTTCAACTTGCCTATAGCTGGTGGGATTCGGAAGGGAATGGAGAAAATGAAAAAAGCATTTGAAATCTATCCTTATTATACATTGGCACTCAACCACCTTGCGAATCATTATTTCTTTACTGGCCAACATTTTGTGGTTGAACAATTGACTGAGACCGCTCTTTCTTCAAGCAATCATGGACTACTGAAATCACATGCTTACTATAACTTAGCCAGATCATACCACAGTAAGGTAATATACTCTTTCCATGTACATATAAAACTTATAGTGGTCTTTTCCTTGTTTCTTTGTTGGCATTTTGGATTCCTTTGTTAAAAATAGCCAACCACATTTATTTATGCATATATTTGGTATTTTAATAAAATGCAGGGGGACATTGATACTGCCGGACGATATTACATGGCATCTGTTAATGAAATCAGTAAACCACAAGACTTTGTGTTACCATATATTGGTACAGTTTCGTGGGCACATGCTTTGTCGTTTCAATTTTGTTTAGCATTGTTTTAATTAATTCTCAGCATTTATGCATGTTCACGTTTTTTCATCAGATTCAGATACCACGATATAATTTATATTATCTAAGCTTCTCTGATTGTACTTATCCCTACTACTTGTAATGTTCTGATTTGCATGCATTGGATCCTTTTTAGCAGGTGTAATAATGAGACCTTTGTTCTAACTTGATTAAATTGTTATATTCTTTAAATTATTCCATAATATCCATCACCTTGATTCAAGGTTTTTAAGGCGTAGCCTAGGTGTCCAGGCTCTACAAAAAAAACTGGGTGTCCAGGCGCTAAAAAAATCTGGGCGTCTCTGTTGCCATGACCAAAAGTCAGCAAAGTGAGAGAGGAGGGGAGGCAGGATAGAGAGGAAGTATGGAGGACATGGAAGGCCAAGCGCTTGTCTCTCCTGCCATCCCCATCGGCTCCAGACGCTATGGCCATCACATACTTCTGCAACATCGGGCATCTGGGAGGGGGAGCAGCAGTCAACAAATCTTGACTGCTATCTGCAGACAACTGGAGGGGATCTGTAAGGGGGCGGCACCAGCAATGAGGAAGGGTAGGGGGAGAGGGGCCACATACGGAGAACGGGAGAGGGAGGGACGGAGGCAAAGAGTAGCGCAGAGAGGGGCAGTGGCGGTGGCACTTGAATGCTTGTCGATGGTTTGGGACAGTCTGCGGGTAACAGAGAATAACAAAAGATAGGTCACAGAACATGCCAGGGAGGATATATGGTCTGGCTGGTGGGCTGGGCCTTTCTTAAGTGTCTTTTCCTTCTTCTTTTGTTTTTTCTTTTTCTTTTTTTCTCTTTCATGCTGTTGCTTTGAAGGGTTTTTTTTTAGAAGAAGCTTTGAAGTTTCTTATAATCATATGTCGTTGCCTTGCCTCGCCTTATGATCGCCCCTTAGCGCCTTAAGAACCTAGCCTTGATTCTTCTCTCCAAACCTCATAAGCCCTTTATCCACTAGGTTTAAGCATAAGTTTGATGCAGAAAAATTCTACACCTAGTAGTCAACACTGAAATACTGATTGCGAACTATAGAATCTAATGTTCTGTAGTAGGATCTCAGTAGCTATTTGAACCACAGCTCAATGAAAGATAATTTATTCTTTGTATAAATTCTTCTGGGTATGAAGGAAACAAGATGAAGTTTTTTTTCATTCAAAAAGTATATGTTAGATAATTACTTATAGTTAATCGGTAGGATCATTATATGTCCCCGAGGTGCGAGTTAGGTTGGTTTCTGTTCATAGTAGAAGTCTAGAATCAACATTGGACGCATATCGCATCTATCTATGCTGTACCAGTGTACCTACTGAGCCAATGAAACATTAAGCACATTATAATATCAGTCAATTAGAGTGCCATATTCTTATGGTGCACATATTTTGTGTTTCATCAAGTAAAAATTGAATTGTTCCCACACCAGCTTGATCATAAACTACTATATGACATCCAAAATTAACATTTAACGGTTCTAATTTTCTTTTCAATCTTCTTCCTTAGGTCCACACATGATGCATGCAGCCTAGATTAACATGTTTGGTCATTTGGAGCACTCCATTGTATATTCAGTTGATGTTTATAACACAATATGATCTGAACCAGGACTTGGTCAAATTCAATTAAAATTGGGAGACTTCAGAAGTTCACTTAGTAGCTTTGAGAAAGTTTTGGAGGTGCACCCTGAAAACTGTGAAAGTTTGAAGGTACATATATATCTAATCAAACACTTATTCTTCGTTCATCTATTTGCAACATAGTGTTGTATTTGTGAAATGATTTTATGTTTCTTCTTCTAGGCTATTGGTCACATACATACAAAAACTGGGGAAACTGAAAAGGCTATAGAAACCTTCAAGAAAGTTACCCGTATTGACCCAAAAGATCATCAGGTACACTTCCCCTCCCCCTCCCCTCAACCATTACATTCATGTACTCTTGTGGGTCAAAAGAAGTGGTAACATGGTCCCAAAACATGACTCCGGCACTAATTTGTTTCTAAGATGGCAAAGCATAAATAGTACAACTGCTTTCCACGAGGAATGTAGTGATAAAATTGTTGAATGCTCAATCTGAACATAAAAAACTCCATATGAACATGGCAAAATATATATATATTTTTTAACACTGAATTTTGTTCCATCTCTGGATCTTGGAATGCTGATGATTTGGAATAATGAAGATGCTGATCTAGGATGAAGTTGATTGAAAAATTGTAATGCTACATGCTAGTGTCTTACAATCAGCTTTTTGTTGTCGATTTAATCTGTATTTGGTCCATGAAAGAAGCACACTACATTTGCCCTAATGTTTAATTTTGATTGGTATAAGGATTTTCTATTTGTTAAACTAATTATTAATCTTTAATGAGAAATATATTTTACCTGCATAGTTGTTTATTCATATTTTTTGCACATGTCATTGTGTCAACTCCATTAATGTGCTATATTTGCTTTAGATAAGGATAAGATACTCATGCCAGGCTTCATAAATGCAAAAGATATGCATTTGTTGTTTAGCTGATTTTTCTTTTGACTAATTTGGGTCACAGTACTATTCTTTTGGGACTAAGTACAGTGACATGTAGTATGAAGCATTACTGGATGATAGTGTCAGAGTGATTAACCAAAAATTTGAACAAAGCTAGGTGCGGAAGCTGTGATCATTTTCATTTCAATACCAGATTATTTGAGTATGATATCTATTCATATTACTGTTCTTGTTCAGTCCTAGACTCCTAGTTGCATTCTTACTCTCTGTTTTGAGGCCACGCTTTAGCTTTAGTGATCCATTATTTCATGTTTGCATATAACCCAAGTTAATGAGATTATTTTGCAGGCATTTGTGGAACTTGGTGAATTGTTGGTAGAATCTGACTGGGCTGCTGCTATGGAATACTTGAAGACAGTAAGCTTTTCCGTTAGCTATAATAGTTTTGGGTTTGGTTTTTATTTTGTTGTCTGATATCGTATTTCTAGTGCAGTTATGTATATTTTTCTATGATTCCCCCCATTGTTCTATCAAAAGATGCACATGATTCAACAGAACTAGTCATGAAAGTTAGCTTTGAGTATTGTGTTGCCCTTAGCATAAAGAACTGCTAGGGCTGCAAATTCATTGATGTGCTTTCTGCATGTTTTTTATTGTCTTCTTTCTGCCTGCTCTACCCTCTCAAACTCAGGGGTAAAACAACTTTGCTCTCCTAGAAGCTCAGTTTTCCCATTGTGCTGCATCATATGCTTGACATTGTTGCACTCAAAGTTTTGTGCACGTGCATGATGAACCATGTACATAGTAGTTTCATGCGCTGGTGTTATCTAAGATAGTCTACCAGGTTTTGCTCTTCTTGTCATTGTTAATTATTTGTTGCATTTGTACTTAATTGTTTTAGCTTCATATCTTGTAAATACTGAAGAAGTGTGCTCACTGCACACCCTGTTCTCTTCATCCTTATCCTTAAAATATAAAAGTCTTAACTAGTAGTTCACAGGCTCGAAATCTCCTCAAGAAGGCAGGGGAGGCTGTTCCTGTTGAGTTGCTCAATGGAATTGGACTTCTTCATTTTGAGAAGGGAGAGTTTGAGGTTTGCTAACTGTTAGTGCACAGTATTATGAACTATCATTTTTACCTGTCACTACCCTTATTAAATTACACTTTCAGATGGCAGAACAGAGTTTTAAGGAAGCACTAGGTGATGGTCTTTGGGTTTCAATTATGGACGGGAAAGTAGGCAGCTCTATGGTCAACTGGAGTGTCCAGAACAAGGATCAGAGCTTCTTTCACCAACTTGAAGAAGAAGGTGTACCTCTTGAATTACATTCAAATAAAGTAACCACACTGTTTAATTATGCAAGATTACTGGAAGAGCTCCATGACTCTGTCAGAGCAAGCCTCTTATACCGTTTCATAATTTTCAAGGTACTCCTGCTCTTGTCCTCACTATCCTCTCTATTTTGGTACACCAATGCCTACCAGAGCTCACAACCCCCACCCACTGCCCTTCATATACTGAACTGTGCCCATGTTTATGCAACATAACCTTATTGAATAGTGACTGAAAGCTCATGATGGACGATATTATCGGCTAGTAAAAACTCCACTGTGCAGTTTGAACTCATTCATCATCTTATGCTAATCATACATGCCCTGCTGATCATTTTTCATATGAAAGATATGTTAATAGTTCCATGAACGAAATTATCAATTATTTATCAGTGTTTTTCTTCCACAAAGTGCGGTTTATAGTGGCTTCCTATTGAACTACTAAAATATATCGTATAGCATTGTGTTTTTACTTGCTGTGTTTCCTGTGCAGCAATGAAATTACCTCCCGTGACTTTCCGTTGTGCTCTAATTCTATTTTCTCAATAACAGTACCCTGACTACATAGATGCATATCTGAGGCTGGCGGCTATTGCAAAACAAAGAAACAATGTTCAACTGAGCATTGAACTGGTATGATCATCACTTTTGTTCCATTTTATTAAATGAGAAAAGTAATACTGTTTTTGTTTCAGAAAAGTAATGGTGTTTTTGTTTTAGATAAGTGATGCTTTAAAGATAGATGAGAAGAACCCAAATGCACTATCTATGCTTGGGAGTCTTGAACTCCAGAGTGATGAAACCTGGCTTACTGCAAAGGAGCATTTCCGTAATGCGAAAGAGGCCACCGAAGGAGATACCTACTCTTTGCTTCAATTGGTACATAAGCTAATTTCACTCATGTTATTTTGTTCACACTGTGACTTTCCTAACTGCCATACCAGTTTAGTAAATATTATTTCCGGGAGGCCAGCAAGGGATTTTGAACCTCGTGAAGATTGTTCATTTTCTTCTGGGTTTCTCAAACTAAATCAATTTTTTTCTTGAGCATGTAGGAGAGCTGGAACTGGAATTACTTTTTTTTACAACTTATCATTTTTATATTTTATTTATTCTTTTTTATTAATATTTTTCAATTTTATTGAAGGGGAACTGGAATTACTTTGCTGCCAACCGTCCTGAGAAAAAAGCCCCGAAGATTGAGGCTACTCATAGGGAGAAAGCCATGGAACTCTATCAGAGTGTATGCTGTTTTACATTTTCCTTAGCAATGTGTTATTCATACTATTTTTTTTTTCAGATTTGGCGAGCATCCGGAATAACTTAAAATTATTGGCTTCACATTTCCTATTATTAAGTTTACGCTATACCCCTCAGATTTATCTTGCATTTGAATGCTTGATTGACATGGCATATCTTTTTGTTTTTGTGCATATGTTTTCGTTAATGAAATAAGATTGCAAACACTGTTGTTGGAACTGCTAGTATATGAATATAATAAGTTAATAACACATCCCTCACAAGTTTGTTTGCCTTTATAAAAATATAACCATTTAATATATTATTATTGGATGTTATGGAGCGTGCTGCCAATATGCTTGTACTGCTATAAAGCTTATCCCTAATTCTGTTGCCTGTTTGGCACAGCTTTAGATCTGAGATCAGATCCTGGTTGTATCTGTAATTCATGACTAAGTTAAAAAGTGGTTTCAGGGAATACTAAGCCTTTGGTATTAATTTTTATCCTTATTTATAGTTTAATCAATACTACGTTTATTGGTAATTTTGCTATTGAGAACTAACTAACTCTGACTTGAAATGAGACACCTGCATTGCATAATATCACTTTAGATCACAGTTTAATTTTCTGTTGGAACTTTTATGTTGAAAGATGGGAATTGGGAAGTCATTAGTCAATGGTAATGGAAGTTAGGTGCTATAGGCTGATACTGGGCGTGACCACATCACATTGTGTTGCCACACTTTTCTTTTCTTTTTTGGAGGTATAAAAAGAACCTGTCATATCAAATGGAATAATGCGATTTAGATGTCCTTGTGCTGAGCAATGATTTCTCAGAACTAGAACACAATACTTTGTAGTAGTGGAAGTCACTTAAATGCTATTTTTGCTCATTCTGGGTCTACTTTGCTTACTCTGGGGGTCTAAATCTATCTTCTAGGTATTTACAGTTGTAATGCACTGTAAATTTTGTTTTATACTTTGTAATGGGGTTTTATGTGCAAAGTCCCCCTTGCTTTCTTTCTGTTAATAGCTGTGTTATAATAAAGTTGCACTTGTACATTTGCAGCACGTACTAAAGCAGAACCGTAGTAATATGTTTGCTGCAAATGGTATTGGAATCTTATATGCTGAGAAGGCCAAATGGGATGTCGCTAAGGAGTTGTTCACACAGGTCAGGAAGAGGGACATAAAGTTCATTGTTCTAATTTGCTGCTGTACATGAACTTTGATTAATTAAATCTGCAATTTGAAATGAATAGGTGCATGAAGCTGCATCAGGAAGTATATTTGTACACATGCCTGATGTATGGATCAATCTGGCTCATACATATTTTGCTCAAGGTCATTTTCAACAAGCAGTTAAAATGGTAACCTCGTGCTTGCCTGCCCCCTCTCTCTGCCTGATGTATGGATCAATCTGGCTCATACATGAGCTGTGGCAAAGTTACTAGTTCATGCACAGACACTACAATGCGAGGTGACATTTGCTTGTTCTTTCTTGTAGTATCAAAATTGTCTGCGGAAGTTCTTCCACAATACAGATGCAACCATCCTATTATACCTTGCCCGAACACACTACGAGGCTGAGCGATGGCAAGACTGCAGGAAAACTTTGCTGAGAGCTATACATTTGGCTCCATCAAATTACTGTTGCGGTTTAATGTAGGAGTGTCAATGCAGAAATTCTCGGCTTCAACCCTGCAAAAGACGAAGCAAACAGTTGATGAGGTCAGTATTGTTTCTCTTTTTCCCTTGCCTCTTCTTATATTTATTATGAAATGCTTGCAATAATACCCCTACAACATGACTTTATAGTGCCTGTTTGGATCTCATAGTTTTTATAAACCAAGGTATTAACAAATACTCCCTCCATCACATAAAGACACTCTTTTTGGGACGGAGGGGGGTAGTAGTTTTAGAAAACCCAGGTGAGTAAAAACATGGTTTAGAAATAGGAGGTCCAGAGTGGAGTTTCTAAAATTCTAAATAGGTTACAGTTTTAGCTAGTGTATAGTATCAGATTTGTGATTCAAACACTGGAATATGCAGCAGCTTGTGTACTGTGATGACGTGGTGTATTCCATAATCCATGTCATATTCAATATAATAGCATGTAGTTTGAATCACACTACATGTAGTTTTAGAAACCAAGGTATTATATTGAATGTGACATGGATTATGGAATACACCACAGTACACAAGCTGCTGCATATTCCAGTGTTTGAATCACAGATTGATTCAGGCAATTTATTTACACACCTATGTTGGCTTCGCATTGAAATGTTCATTAAAGAGGCCATGTAGAGAGCATCTTGGAGATGCTCCAACATAAATGAAATAAAAAGAGCTTTTACAGTTCCTTCATCAAATTGTCATTTCTTCTGACGTTCTTGTCATAGAATTGATTTTGACTATATATATTTAATTTATTCATCCGAAGCATTCAATGATTCTCTTTCTATTTTTCCATTTTTATAGGTTCGTGCCACAGTCACTGAACTCCAGAATGCTATTAGAGTTTTCAGTCTGTTGTCTGTTGCATCAACTTACCACTCCCATGGTTTTGATGAGAGGAAAATAGAAACTCACGTTGAGTACTGCAAACACTTACTTAATGCTGCTAAGATTCACCGTGATGCAGCTGAGCAAGCTGAACAGCAGAATAAGCAAAAAATGGAAGTTGCTCGTCAGATTGCTTTGGCAGAGGAAGCTCGCCGAAGGGCAGAAGAACAGAGAAAATTTCAGGTCTATATGTTTCTTGAATTCTTGCATAAACTTCAAATATCTTATTTGCCAAAGTATTTAAGTTCTGTTGTTAACACGGTATTTGTAACAGTTAGAAAGGAGGAGGGAAGAGGATGAGCTAAAGCAAGTAAAACAACAGGAGGAACATTTCGAGCGTGTGAAGGTATTTTATACGTATCCTTAAACCAGAGGAAACAATTAAAAAAAAAAACTCTGCTGGTTGATCTCATTAAAGGTTGCACCTTAAAGTTCTTACTAGCCTTGGAATTGTTTTCTGATGACAATGAGCCATCAACAAAAACGGAAAACTTATATAAAATATAACATGAGGCACCAACTAAATATCTAAAAGAACTGTTCCTTGCCAACTTGGCATCATTCCTTTTTCATGTAGGTCATGTGCTCAGGATTCTTTCCTTTCTTTTGTAGTGGTGCAAATACGTTGACTATGTACAAGGTATGTTCATTGTATTGTTTTTTTTTTTTGGTCAGGAACAATGGAAAACATCCAGTCACACCCCTGGCAAGAGAAAAGATAGATCTAAGACTGAAGATGAAGAGGTGGGAAATGAAAAGAGGAGGAGGAAGGGAATTAGGAGGAGGAAGGATCAAAAGACAAAGATGCAGTATGGGGAAGAGGAAGAAGATGAATACAAAGATGAACCAGAGGCAGATGATGACTATGCAGACCTGGCGAGGTACAATGGCGCTGACAATTCAGAGAGAGCCCCAGATCACCTTCTTGCGGCTGCTGGCCTTGACGATTCAGATGCTGAAGATGACATGGTTAGGACGATGTTGTTTTTCGTAAACAATTATATTCATTATTGTCTATGTACATTTTATCATATATGTTCATTTAGAGGGAAAATTGAATTTCAACTTCGATTGATTTGCAGTCAAATTTCCTGTCAGTTTTAGCTCTTGCCTTTTATGCTTACAATAACAACCAACATTTCTTTTGGACGATTTGGTGCCAAATTTCCTTACACTCTTTTCTGCTGCAGGGCCATCCTCAATCTGCAATAGAACGGAAGAGACGAGCTTGGTCAGAATCTGATGACGATGAGCCAGTGAAAAAACCAGCAGCATCACCTAGCCCAGGCGCTGATGGTTTGAGTGAATGAAAGGAACGGAGATACTGTCTTGCAGTCAAGATCAAGCTTTAGGTTAGCATTGGTGTTGGATTGGAGAGATTCAGAACTTCGCTCTACATATGCTGAATTGCTGATTGTCAAGGAGTATATTTTCTGTCAGTCTGGCGGCGATGACCTATGGTACTAAATACTCTGTACTTGTTTATCATATTAGTTTACGGGGGTGTTTAAGCTGCTGGTTTTTTTGTAATATAACTCAGTCCTATTAGATTGTGACCTGTATGTGTTTTTAGCTGGGATGCATGAGTTTCCGCAGTTGGATTTCCCTATGGAATTTAAGTGGCATAAATCATATGTATATATGTAATGGTGTCATAGAATGCTTAAAAGTGATTTTAAAAAGGTATAATCACACCAACACACATAAATACTCCCTCCATTCCAAATTGTAAGTCATTCCAAGAATCTTGGAGAGTCAGCATTTTAAGTTTGACGAAGATTATTAGAAGAATTACAAAGATTTATAGCATCAAATAGGTTTACTATAAAAATATAGCTAACGAAGAATTCAATGATACTTATTTGACATCCTAACTGTTATTATATAATCGTATAAATTTGGTCAAACTTTAGAAGTTTTGTCTCTCAAGACTTATAATTTGAAATGGAGGGAGTAGGTCACAGGTTCCCAGTTCCATACAACAAACACGGTTTATTAGAGGGGGTTAACTCTGTTGTATAACACAAACCTCAGCATCCAATTTAGGCAGATTCAGAACAAATAACAA